>PVLA01002196.1:0-286427 GCA_004027455.1 Hydrochoerus hydrochaeris | reverse complement strand
AGAAAGAAAGAAAGAAAGAAAGAAAGAAAGAAAGAAAGAAAGAAAAGAGAGAGAGAGAGAGAACACCCTGACTGACATGCTTTGTAATTTTGGGTTTTTTTTCTTCTTTTTTTTTCTTTCTTTTTATCTACGAATAAAATGGATTTGGAAAAAAAAAGAAAGAAAGAAATCACGAACATAGCTATTAAGGGTGAGAGGATACTGTTCCTTAGTGTAGTAATCTGAAATATGTTGCATGACTTCACATTTATAAAATGATAAATTTTACAGCACAAAGATTGCTGGTGAAGGAAAACATACATGTAAGATTCCCATCTCTCATAAGCAGCAGGAAATAGATCCATGATATAAAGCTCCATTCCCCACCAATCTCTGAGGGGTGCCTTATTTTCCTTGAGTTCACACTTAAAACCAGGCTCTGTAACTCTGAATACAGAAAAAAAATAAAAAAGTATGTGCATGGGGTGGGAACAGTACCCTGTTTAGCAAGAGACACTGCAACTGTTCAGTTTGTCAACATTCTCACTGGCTGGAGATAGTTATAAAAGCTAATAAGCCTATTAGGGCAAAACTAAAAGGGAACAACAAAAAAAGATATCAGAAATTAGAATCACAAAAACAAAGGAAGGAAGTTGAGTTGACAAGATATGCAATTTTTAAGAACAAAGGTAACAGTGAGAAGATGGAAACAGGCAAGTAGGCAGAGGTGACAGTAAAGAAAAGGTAGCGTGAGGAGATAGAGGAAAATGTAAAAAGAACTGCACTAGGCCAGTGAAAAAAGCCTGGGCTTTCTTCACATGGGCCATGGGACAGCCCCATGACCAGGGCTGCCAGTCTTGACTCGGAATGACCTATATCAGAAATTGGGTACCCTGGCCCACCCTGAAGTTCAACTTGCCACTACTGCCACCTCTTACCTAAGTCTTGTCCCCTAGTGGTGCTATCGGTCCCAGCATTACTGCCTTTTTCCTTATTAGTCAGTACTATGGCCATTATAAGAAACCTGCTGCCCTGGCCTTAAAACACCCTTTGCTGAAACATGATTCTTCACATCCTTCCCCACAGGCCTCCTGAAAGCACTGGCACAGGAAGACACAGGTATTTTTTAGCTACATTAAGTAGCCGAAATGTATTTAATAGTTACAATAAATAGCTGGGCTGGTCCGGAAGATGTGCAAAGACTAAAACCAAAGGAGGAGAAAAAGCCAGACCGGATCACAACCAGCAGTTGCTCAGGGCACATGATTGGGAGGCAGAGTTAGATAGAAACTGGAAGTTCAACCACAGTGATAATACTGAGAACTGACATAGCCATCTAAGCCAGCACCTAAAGGCAGAAAAGAAAAAAGCCAAGCAAGCACTGACTGGGAGGAGGCTCTGGAGGAACTGATACACATATTCCAGCTTGGAACACCCCAAGCATTAAAGGGTTACAGATGCTGAATGAGAACTCACTGGTAATTTATTTACCTTGTATAAACCGGCTGAGTTTTTACCTTTTCTTCACAAAAATGTTAAAAATAGTTCTAGGCACAACAGAAATAGTAAAGCTTAAGACAATGATGACAATAATACACATATGCCTGTACTTTAACTTTTCATTTAACCTTTTCATCACCTTTACCTTCAATTTATAGATGAGGAAAGTGATGACCAAAGAAGTTAATATCTTGCCCCAGAGTACCCAGAAGTAATTGTCAGAGCTGAGAATTAAGCTTAGGAGCCCTAACAATACTGCTAACCTACCTCCTCATGGTCAGTAAGGTAACTTAAATGTCACCTGAGTCATATGAACTTTTGTAGACTTAGCCAGTAATTACTCTGTGGCATCTTCTCTTCTCTTCAGTGGGTGCCTAAAACCACAGATGGTACCAAATGTTCTATACTCTTCCTTCCACACATATATACAAATTTGTTGCCTTTCCACCTTTACAAAGTACTTATCATGCCCTGTCACTATGTCTTTTGCAGTTTGGGGTACAAAAAATAAACCAGCTTACATTTCTTTCCCTTTTCCCACAATTTTATGGATACAAGATTTGTTCTTATCACAGGATCTTAGTAACCTTAGCAAATTTTTTTTCCTTATTAAGTCAAGAAATTTTAATTTAAAAGAAATATGTTATAGCTTTTCTTTGGTATATCTGAACTGCCAGCATCACTACTCTCACACTTTGGGGCCATTATTAAGTAAAATAATGATAATTCCTAGAGAGTCTATCTGATAACTACTAAGCAACTGATGGGTAGGTAAGGTACACAGTACGTATATGTTGGACAAAGGAATGATTCATACCATGTCAGGAAAGAGCAAGACAGATGAAATTTCATCAGGCTTCTCAAAACAGTGTGCAACTGCTGGATGTGGTGATGCACACATATAATCCCTGCACTCAGAAGACTGAGGCAGGAAGACTGCTATGAGTTTGAGAGCAGCCTGAGCTACACAGTGAGTCCAAGGGCAGCCTGGACTACACAGAGAAACCCTGTCTCAAAAAACAAAAAAACAGGGCCAGTTATTTAGCTCAGCAGCATAAGCACCTGCCTGGCATGGGTGAGGGCATGAGTTAGATCCCTGGTAACAAAACAAAACAAAACACAAAAACAAACTGTGCAATTTAAAATTCATCAGTTGTTTCTCTCTGGAAATAATTATTTCAGCTGGCAACAGGTAGTAAAATTTCAGAAAGCAAAACCATAGATAAGGGTAGAGTACTGTATTAAATACCTAAACTACACTTAAATTTCTAAACAAATCAGCCAAGAATTGGGGAATAAATTTTCTGTAGAGATGATCAACAGTTCCAGAAACATTTTATCTCCATAGCTATGTAAGGCAAGCTATCTCCTGAAGTTTAGAAACTCTCTTATATAATGCCCCAGTATCAAGTTACAGCTTTTATACACAGAGATGAAAGCTTAGTCATGCAGTGTAAACAATGTTCTGCAATGATGGAAGTGAACTATATTGCACTGTCCACTACAGAAGACACCAGCCATGTGTGGCTGTTGAGCACATGAATTATGGCCAGTATAAATAAAGAACTGAGTTTTTAGTTTTATTTAAAGAAATTTTAACAGTATATCTGGCCACGGATGCTATACTGGACAGCACAGATCTGAAGCAAAAAGGAAACTTCTGGTAACTTACTACCTTCATAGTAAGTGAACTTACCTAGTCAGCACCACTGCTGAGATGTCTGCCTGGCCTGGGCTCATGGGGTTATCTATACAACTTACTCTACATTTTCAAAATTGCTGATGAGACCATATAGAACATTTAAATATTGTCAGGTTTAAAGAGTGAAGCAATCTCTCACACATGCACATAAATGTTCATAAATATTAGCTAAATCTGAGAAAAATTATTCTTAAAATATGGTTTATAAATTACTCAATAATTTTCTAAATGTCTAAGAATGGACTTTGGTTAATCTGTTTCCCCAAAAGCAAAGTTAAGAAACTAACCTGTGCTGGCTATGGTGGTGAATACCTGTAATCCCAGCACTCAGGAGGCTGAGGCAGGAGAATTGCTATGAGTTTGAGGCCAGCTTAGGCTGGCCTGAACTCCACAGTGAAGCCCTGTCTCAAAAAGAGAAAAATAAACAAATAATTAAATAAAAATAAAAATAAAAAATAACCTGTAGGAGATATACCTCCCTCCCTTTTAAAGGAGAAAATGACACTTTAAAAGAAGTATTTTTTAAAAAAGAAAAGAAGTATTTATTAAAGACTAAGGATGCAGCTCAGTGGCAGAGCACTTGTCCAGCATGTAATGCATGAGGCTCTGAGTTTGAACTCTGACTGAAAAACCCATTTAAATACATTAAACTGAAAAACCCATTTAAATACATTAAACAAGCCAAGTATGGTGGTGCACAACTACAGTCCCAGCACTCTGAGAAGTGGAGGCAGGAGATCTGCAAATGTGAGCGCAGACTGGGCAACTCAGTGACTCAGCAAGACCCTATCTCAAAATAAAAAGTAAAAAGAGGGCGGGGTTTAGCTCAGCGGTGTCTGCTTAGTAAACGCGAGGTCGTGCGTTTGATCCCGGCACCAAAAAAAAAAAAAAAAAAAAGTAAAAAGAGAAGCAAAGGATGTGGCTCAGTGCAACAGCCCTGGTTTCAATCCCAGGACCACAAAATCAATTAATTAAAGAATTATTCTTCGGAATGACAGATATAGGCATTAAAAGAGTTTGTGCTTACAGATTTTTGTCTGTGGTTTTAAAATCATCGAAGATTTATCAATTCCAAGAAAAGAGGGTTAAGAATAAGTACAGATTGAACTTAAAACTATCAAAAACTCTTCTATACAAGACTGTGGATTCTGATTTTGAAATGCAACTGTGCCAAGCCCTTGTCCAGGCTAATTTAATGCACTCTAACCCAGTTACACTGCTTGAGCCCCAGGTTTAGGACTAGAAGAAATAAAAGGAGAGAGAGAGAGAAAAAAAAGAGCAAGTTAATAAGCCCAGCTTCACGACTTCCAGTCATTTGCTTTTAAAATAAATTAGGTCTAGTCCCTGGCCCCCTCGTCTCCACCTCTCTCTACATTAATTGTGAGAACTGGGCTTCTCATGTAAGAAGAATATTAGTCTTCTGGTTATTTGGTATTCTGAAATCACAGCATGATAAACTTAGACCTAAAGTCATAGTTATTTGGATCAGGATTTTTTTCTTTTAAAAACACATATTTTAATAAACTACCCGCAAGCTCTAAATTCATTAAGCATAAAGGGTATATACTGTGTACAGTCTCCCTCCACTGCTGTCTCAGCCACCCAGTCCCCTTGCATGAGGCAACTGATATTATCAACTTTCTATCAGTCTTTTTGAGATATAGTAGCAGATGCTATTGGTGTCCCTGTCTGAGTCCCTTCACCAGGGCCAGAAGCTACTGCAGACACTGACTGCCATAGGCCCATGTCTGCACCTTTCTCAACAGAATTGCTGCTCTCCCTTCCCATGGGCAATGAGGGTTGAGACAGAGACATCAAAGCCCTAGTCCCTGGCCTGTCATAGCTGTGCTGCTATTACAGCTCTTAAAAGCACATCTTGTCCCTGCTTCTCCCCATGCCCTGTCCTGCTCCCTCCCTCCTTGAGGGCACTCTCTCAGTGAATCAGTGGTAGAGAAATCCCAGTTCTAAGGCTGCTTTCAGGAAACCTGGCCTAAACAGATTATATGCATACACAAAAATGCTCCACTGCAAAAAGTTCTTATTATATACACTGTCCTACTACTCATTAATGTCTTTTATTACTTAATATATTTTGACAAAGTTACATTTTAAATAAATGGTTGCTTCCTTTTGCTTTTTTTTTTTTTTAAGCTGCATGGTGTTTTACTGTATATTTTTAATTCATTTAATCTATCCTCTCTGATAAACTTTTAGGTAGTTTCTCATCTTTTACTCTCATAAATATGCTGCAATACACATTGGTTTCTTAAGTATGCAAGAGACAAACAAGTAGAAATAATTATTAGATCAAGGGCATATGTATTTAAACTGGACAAACACTGACAATTTGCCCTGTATAAGGAATGTCTTAATGTGTCTTTTAGCCACAGCCTCATCAGTACATCATATTCATACCTCATGAACCTTGGTTCATTTGTTTCTTTCCCTTTTCTTTTTTAAGCTTTATTAATTTATTTTTTTTCAGAAATTGAACTCAGGACCTTGCACTTGCCAGGCAGGTGCTGTGCTGCTGAGCCTTCGTCCATTTCACAGATAAAAATTTGCATTACATTGGAGTATCTCTATTGTGAGTGAGGTTAAGCATCCTTTTATATTTTTAAAACTGTATTCTTTTTTCAGCAATGGGTATCCTTTGCCCATTGTTATGGTTGATATCCTGTGTCGACTTGAGAAGTTTAACTAAGAAGACTTAGTAGGGAGCCAGGATCCTTATTTTGTAAATATCCTCATCCTGCACAAGACCAGAGCACAGAGATTTTGTGAGTGTTACACCTGCCCTGGAGGAGGGGGGTGACCTGTATACAATATAAGGGAAGAGAAGAGGCTTGTCTTTCTCCTTTTGCTCTGGCTGCTGCCTTGAAGTGCTGCCCCAGTGCCATGCCACCCTGCCTTGAAGCCAGCTGAGTATGGACTGAAACTTCCACAGACAGTGAGCTAAATAAACCTTTCCTTCTTTCATTCTGGGTGTCAGGTGGTTTTGTCCTAGCAAGGAGAGAAAAGTACCAAGACACCCATTTATGTCTTGGGTTATTTGTTATCTACTTAATATTCATAGGTCTTTGTATTTTAGAGAAATTAAGTCTTTTATACATATTGTTCTTTGAAAGAGTTTATGGGTGTGTGCCACACACCTATAATCCCACCATTCTGGGAGGCTGAAGCAAGAGAATCATGAGTTTCATCCCATGCTGGACAAACTAGTGACTTAACAAGACCTGGTTTCAAATTTAAAAAAGGTTGGGGTGTAGCTCAATGTAAAGATTCCGGGTTCAATTCCTACTACCACCAAAAAAAGAAGTTTATTCTGCACAAAATGGGTAAGTAAAAAAAAAAATAAACACCAAACTTCAGCTGGGCATGGATTACACACCTGTAATCTCAGCACTTGGCAGGCTGAGGCAAAAGAACTACTATGCATTTGAGGCCGATATGCTACATACTGATTCCAACACCAACCTGGACTATATAGTGAGATCCTGACTCAAAAACAAAGACAAAAAAAAAAAGAAAGAAAGAAAGAAAGAAAGAAAGAAAGAAAGAAAGAAAGAAAGAAAGAAAGAAAGACAGACTTCACAGCCTTCCAATTAACCAAGAAATCAGTTTTTTCTGAAAATGTCCCAACAGTCTAGATTTTTACAAGTTGGTTTTTAGCCTCTCTATGAAACCACTGCCTTTTGTGCTTATTTAAGGGATGCAGTTCAGTGGTAGAGACCTTGCTAGCATAGCAGAGGCCCTGTGTTCTATCTATCCCTAGCAATCCCCCCAAAAAGGATCTCTTATTTACATTTCTATCTTGTAACTATTATTAAAATAGATCAAAGGATAATTCAAAGTGTTATGTAAGCTACCATGGTTATTTAAAATTCCAAATATATACTTACTTTTTTAGTTCAGGAATCTCTGCTGGCTTTACAATTTTTATGAGCCCTTTAAGTCTCTGCTGTTCTTTCCTTAGTTCAAAAGTTCTCAGGTGAAGTTTCTTCCGGGACACACCATCTAATGCATTCCCTGATTTAATTTCTGACATGAACGCATCTAATGAATCCTGAGATGCCGACTCTGAGAGAGCTGCCCAAGAAAGGGATAATATATATTTAGAAAAATGGTCCCAAATATTTTAATTTCAGGAAAGTTTCCATAGAAAAGTCACCAACATAAAGCTGGACAAAGACTATCACTGTTATTAGGAATACAGAAATCAGTTATAACTTTGAGACACTGGGAAATGATTTTAGCTCAATGGACTCCCCATCCTGTAACTACTAAATAAAAAACCAGTTAAACCAAATGATTATTATGTTCTTTTGATTAGTAAGATGAGATGCCACAGTGGTAAGCAGCAGAGAAAACAGCCTCTTTGAGAGTTACCATCCAGACACTGGAATATAGCATCATGAGGAACACAAGAAGGAAGTGGGTCCTCTGGAGCCAGGAAGAATCTGAACTGTGAATTGAAGCCCACAGAGAGAGAGTGAAAAGAAAAACTTCAGTGAAGAAGAAGGCACTAGCTGGTGGTGCCTTCTCCCTGAGCCGAACTCACTGTGCGAGAGTTGTTAAAACCTGGAGGCCCACAGTCATGGTGACAGTGACAGCTGACGACCCCAGAGGCCTGTGCAGTAGAGGGGAGCAGTGGACTTGGAGGACTGCACTGGCTTGTGGTGAGTGCAGAGAAGTTAGTCTTCCTGTAGGAGACAGTGATTGGCTGAAGCCATTTTGGAGACAGGACTTTAAGCCCAGAACCAAAACTGCTGCTGATTTCCTCTAGCAGCTCCTAGGTGGGCACAGACCTGTGGAAACTGCTTGGAATGTGGTGAGCACAGTGAGTCTGGTCTCAGTCCAGGCCTGCTGAGGTTTCCACCACTCTGCCATAAAGCAACTGCTGGCTTTTTGGGATACAGTGGCATGATTCAGGACTCTGTCTCTACACACCGTCGGGCTATGTACTAGTGAAACCACAGAGAATATTGGATGTGGACTATTTGTTTTTCTTTTTCTTTACCTTTTTTGTTGTTTGTTTTGTTTTAGTGTGCTCTTGGTTTGTTTTTTTTTTCTTTTCTCTTTCTCCATTTTTTTTTTTTTTATGAATGGCTCCAAACCTCTTTGTGGGTGTGGTTCTGTTCTGTTCTTTTTATCTCTTCCATCTCTCTTTTCCTTCAGTCTTTTGCACCAATTTCCCCAAGTTGGCATGATCCCCCTTTGTCCTCTAACTTTATGTGTAATCTCTTTTTCTTCTTTCACTTCTCTATTTTCTCCTTAATCCATTTTAAATTTTAAAACTGAGGGCAAAATTGACACATTACAGACTTACATATTGCATATAATTATCTGGTTTGTTTACAGCTTTTTATATAATCACAAATCTAGTTCATATAGTTAAAAGTTGCAAATTAAGTGTTAGATCATTTTGTTGTTTTATAGGCTCTGTTTGAGGCTACAGCCAAAATTGACATAATTGTTCTAAACAGCTGTTTGTCCTGATAATCCATGATTGAGATTAACTAAAGGTCACAGAAAATACAGTGGTACAGTGCCAAAAACCAGAGACTAGGCCAAATAAGCAACAACTTCTCCCCTCCAACAAACTGAAGAGGTAAGATTTTCCAACAAACTCAAAACTCAAAAAAATAGCTACACCCGAAAGACACCTCAGAGAAGTAATCATCACCTAAGGGTCCTAATACTACCAATAAAGCAGCCCACCATAGACAACTTACAAGCATCATCCCAGGAATTAAACAAAAAAAGAAAACAAATAAAAAGACATTTAAACAAGATACAACCCCAGACATCCAGTCCACCAAAGGCAAACCCAGGGGGCAATGAGGTGGGACAATCTGAAAGCCCCCCCCACCAACAAACAACAAAGCAATTGAATGAGGCTCTGGAAAAAATGAAATCATAAATAATCCCTCACATAATTACAGAGATCACCAAAATACACACCATGCTTAGTGATGTCAGAGCAGATACAGACAAAAAAAAAAAAAAAAAGGCAAACTTAAGCAAAGTATGGAGTGTAGCATAGGAAAGAAATGGAATCCATAAAGCCAATTCAAGCAGATATCCAGAATTAAAATCCCATTGAAGGTATTCAGAGCAGATTAGGCCATTGTGAAGATAGGATCTCAGATATTGAAGACAGGCTTGCAGTTAGATTTCTCAAAAATAGCAAGAGATAGGCTGGGGATGTAGCTCAGCAGCATAAATCCCTGCCTGGCAAGTGCTAGGTCATGAGTTTGATCCCTAGTACCAAAAAAAAAAAAAAAAGCAAAAGACCATGAGAAATCCATCCAACAGCTGCTAGATAAGACAAAGAATAATTTAAGATTCACTGGAGTCAATCAACAAGCAGGAGATACCACAAATGACATTAAAAATTTTTCACAGACATCCTGACAGAAACCTTTCCTGAGAAAAAGAATTTGACATAGAGATGAACGAGGCATATAAATACTACAATTAGCAATGATCAAAAAAAAAACTACAGCCAGGTATATCATAGTCAACATTCCAGAAATTCAACACAAGAAAAGAATCTCAAAAGCTGTTAGGGGAAAGAAACAAACCACCTATAAAGGAAAGCCCATCAGAATTACAGATGACTTCTCAACACAAACTCATTTTAAGAAGAGTTTGAAGTACCCCAAGTTCTAAAGGAAAATAACTTTCAACCCAGACTGATGTATTCCCACAACACTGTCTTTGAAAATTGATGGAGAAGCCAGGCGTGGTGGCTCACACGTGTAATCCCAGCACTCAGGAGGCTGAGGCAGGAGGATTATTGTGAGTTTGAGACCAGCCTGGGCTACAAAGTGAGCTCAAGGCCAGCCTGAACTGCATAGCAGTTTCAAAAAGACCAAAAAAAAAAAAAAAGTCTATCAAAATTGATGGAGAAATAAGATACTTCCATGACAAAGAACATCTTTGTATCTTTGAGGAAATTTATGACCACCAAACCAGCACTGCAAAATGTTCTTAAGGACATTCCAGAGTGAAATAATAAGGACAACAGCTCCATAAACCTCAACAGAAAGAATCCCCCAGGAAGGCAAACAATTAGAGGGAAGGAAAAAAAGAGAGGGAGCCACTAACAGGAAAATAACATGACTAGATAAATCAATATATATCGGTTGTAACCATCAATGTTAATGGTCTCAATTCACCAGTCAAAAAATACAGACTGGCAGAATGGCTTAAGAAGCAAGATCCAACAATATGCTGCATACAAGAAACACATTTGATTCAAAAACAAATTCACAGGCCAAAAGTCAAAGGCTGGAAAAACAATACTCCATGCAACAGGAACCCAGAAAAAAGCAGGGGTAGTTATTCTATTTGCAGACAAAGTGAATCTCAAGCCAAGACTGATTAAAAGAGATAAAGGTTACTACATCCTTGTAAAAGGAACAATCCAAGAGCAGAGATAACAATCATAAATATATATGCAACAAATTATATAAAATAATTACTAATGGACATGAAAAATCAAATAAGCCCTAATACAATTGTATGGGGAGACCTCAATACCCCACTGTCACAAACTAGAACAACTAGACAAAAAAATCAATGATGAAATATTAGAACTAAATCAAACTTTTGAACAAATGGACTTAATAGATGTCTATAGAGTGTTCTACCCACAACATCAGAATACACATTCTTCTCAGATACACATGGGATGTTCTGCAAAACAGACCATCTACTGGCTCAAAGAAATAAATGCAAAGGAACTGAAATTATCCCATCAGACCACAGTGCAATGAAATTGGAAATTCATGCAAAGAAAACCACAAGAAATTCATGCAAAGGAATGAAATTGGAAATTCATGCAAAGGAAACCACAAGAAATTCATGCAAAGGAAACCACAAGAACTTCATAAACACATGGAAATTAAAAAGCACCTCCTGAACAACCACTAGGTCACAGAGGAAATTAAAAAAGAAATTAGACAGTTTTTACCGTTGAATAATGACAATACAATATACCAAAACTTGTGGGACTCGATGACAGCAGTCTTAAGAGGGAAATTTATAGTAGTAAACAAAGCAAGTGCATATAAACAACTTTATGTTGAACCTCAAACTTCCAGAAAAAGAAGAGTAGGCAAAATCAAAAGCTCATACAAGGGAGGAAATTATAAAGATCAGAAGAGAAATTAACAAACTGGAGACTAAAAAAAAAAAAACCAAAAAACAAAGAATCAATGAATCAAAGAGCTGGTTCTTTGAAAGATTAAATAAAATTGACAAACCTTTAGCCAACCTTATCAAAATAAGGGAAGACTCAAATCCACACAATTAGAAATGAAAAGGGTGAAATCACAATAGACCTTGCAAAAACTCAGAAGCTCATCTATACCTATTTTGAAAAATTGTATTCTAAGCTGGGCGTGGTGGCTCACGCCTATAATCCCAGCACTCAGGAGGCTGAGGCAGGAGGATCGTTGTGAATTCGAGACCAAATATAAAGTGAGCTCAAGGCCAGCCTGAACTGCATAGGAAGACCCTGTCTCAAAAAGACCAAAAAAAAAAAAAAAGTTGTATTCTAATAAATGAAAAATACAGAAGAAATGGACAGATTCCTAGATACATATGAATTACCAAAGCTGAATCAAGAAGATATAAAAATACTAAATAACCCAATATCAATATTTATTTTTTTATTTTTGGTACTGGGAATCAACCTCAGGACCTTGCACTTGCCAGGCAGGTGCTTATGCCACTGAGCTAGATCCCTAACCTTAACACAGTATCAGTAAATGAAATTGAAGATGTAATTAAACAAAGAAAAGCCCAGGCCTTGATGGATTCACTGCTGAATTCTACAATAAATTTAGTGAAGACTTAACAACACTACTTCTCAAAGTCTTTAATGAAATTGAAAGGGAAACAATACTTCCAAATTCATTCCTGGAAATAAGCATTACTCTGATTCCAAAACCAGAAAGGACCCAAGTAAGAAACAGAATTACAGGAAAATCTCCTTAATGAATATTGATGCACAAATCCTCAATAAGATACTGGCAAACAATGCAGCAAACTGTCAAAAAGATTGTACACTATGAGCAAGTGGGATCCATCCCAGAAATGCAGGCATGATTCAACATACACAAATCCATAAATGTAATACATCATATTAACAGAGCCAAGGAAAAAAAATCATATGATCATCTCAATAGATGCAGAAAAGTTTTTGACAAAGTCCAGCACCCATTCATGATAAAAACCCTTCAGAAAACTAGAATAGATGGTCTTTATCTCAATCTGATAAAAGCCATCTATAACAAACCAACAGCCAACATCATACTAAATGGACAAAAACTGAAAGCTTTTATTCTAAAATCAGGAATAAGACAAGGATGTCCACTGTCTCCACTCTTATTCAACGTAGTCCTAGAAACTTTAGGTGAAACAATTAGACAAGAGATAGAAATAAAAGGAATAAAGATAGGAAAGGAAGAAGTTAAACTATTGTTATTTGCAGATGACATAATACTTTACTTACAAGATCCCGAAAACTCCACCAAAAGACTTCTAGATTTAATAAGCAAATTCAGTAACGTAGCAGGTTACAAAGTCAACACCCAAAAAACAATAGCCTTCCTGTACACAAATAACAAACTCACTGAGAGAGAAGTTAAGGAAACAGCATCTTTTACAATAGCATCCAAAAAATTGAAACCATCTAACAAAGGATGTGAAAGACCTCTACAGTGAAAACAGGGGTACTCTGAAAAAGGAGATTGAGGAGGATATTAGAAAATGTAGATATCCCATGAATAACAAATGCTGGAGGGAATGTGGGGGAAAAGGAACTCTTCTCCACTGTTGGTGGCAATGCACACTAGTGCAACTACTGTGGGAATCAGTGTGGAGATTCCTCAAAAAACTAGGATTGGAGGTCCCATTTTACCCAGCTATTCCCATTCTAGGTATCTTCCCAAAAGAATAAAAAACATCATACCACAGTAATATATGAGCACCCATGTTTATAGCAGCACAGTTTATAATAGCCAGATCTTGGAAATAAGCTAAGTACCCACTGACTGAGGAATGGATAAAAAAGATGTGGTATTTTTATGCAATGGAGTACTATTCAGCCATAAAGAAGGATAAACTGGACACTTTTATAGGTAAATGGATGCAACTTGAGAATACTCATTAGTTAAATAAATAAGATATATGTGCACACATCATATAGTCTCATTAGTGTGACAAGCTGAAAGATAAAACATGTATGTGTGTATATATGTATATAAAAAATAGTTAAGATAGTTATACTACTGATTTCTCTGAGTTTGCTGAACAGAAAGATTTGTCCTAGTATTGTTTGGACAGTTGAATGCAGATGTCTTGTGCTCTGGGTAAATGATTTGGGGATGACAACATGCAATACATGTACCATTGCTGCCCCGATTGATGTGTTCTGAAATTTTGTTGTAGTTTTTTTTTTCTTTTTTTCCTTTTTTCTTTCATCATTGAATAAAATGGACTTTTAAAAAATGTTCTTTCTAGGTCTTAAATGTTGCTCACTAGAAAGAGTCTATATTGTTTATATTATTAACCAATGTAGCCCCAATGCCTAGCATAATGCACTGTATATGGGAGGTGCTCATAAATATTTGATAATCTCATTACCTTTGCTTGAAGCCTTGAGTCTCTCAGAAATTTCAGAAAGTTCCTTTTCGGTATCATTTAACTTTGCAACCTGTGCACCCAAATTAACACAGTTAGCAAATGGTTTTCTTCTTTCAAAAACTGTTTATCATCTTCCTATTTTCGTAATTGTTACTGTAAGTTTTAGGAGAATTAATTTATAAGTGCAGCTAAAACTCTCCATAAGTTAACACTTTCCATTTGTTTATTTAATCCTTGTTGAATTAATTTATGAATTAAAGAACTCAGAATTAAACAGAATGAACTAAAGAATTAAATGGAATATGTAACTCAGATTTTACTCAAATGAAACTAGGCAGGCATTTATTTCCATTGGTGAATCGGAAGGATAGATGTTAGACAATGTTTTAAACTCTGAATGTTAATAAATAAAGTATTAAGTAAATGCTACCTTGAGGTAAGGATTGCTGTTCCAGACTAATACTACACTATACTCTTCAAAATCCCTTTGATTCCTCTATTTCATTCATCTCAGTAGCCTTAATTTAGATCTTTTTCTCTTCTCTTTTGGGAGTGATAGAGTATCTTTAAAATGTTCATTAATTATCAATACCAACCTTAAGGAAAGTCTCTAACAGCAAGCTAGATTTTTTCCAACAGCCTGGATAAGACCAGTTATTTGTTACCCTTATATTTATAGATCATAGGGACTGAGGATTTAGCTCAGTGGCATAAACACCTGCCTGGCAAGTGCAAGGTCATGAGTTCAATTCCCAGTACTCCCCCCCCAAAAAATTTATACCTTGATACTAAAGTTAGACATTATCGCTTTAAAATTACAATTATAAAACAGATTTAAATAATGTATTATTTTATTTTTAAAAAATAAAACTACCATAGACACTTCTATAAATAAAACTTGCCAGTGATTCAAAGGTCTCCGGCTTTTCATCAATCTTCCCAGCCTTTTTCATTCGGTTGAGACGCTTCTTCTCAATCAGGCCAGTCCGGTCAAGGAATGTATCATCGTCACTGTCATAAAAGTCTTCATCTTCCCAGTTCTTGGCTTTCCTTTTCCGAGATACTAGAGGTGAATAAAATGATTGAAAGTGAAATAAGTTTTTAAAAAGAAGCAAGTACAACTAGGCAGGCAGATTAAAGAGAGGATTCCACAAGCTGCCAAACTATATAACAAAGGGTAAGCTGGGCACAATGGCACACTTGGGAGACTGAAGCAGGAGAGTTACAAGTTTGAGCCCAGTCTTCACATCTTAGCCATTTAGCAAGACCCTGTTTCAAAATTTAAAAAGAAATAAGGAAAGAAGAGAAAAAGAGAGAGGTGGGAGAGAGATAAAAAAAAGAAGAGTGAGAGGAAGGGAGTGAACAAAGAAGGAAAGAAGGGAGGAAAAAAGAAAAAGAAACAAATAAAAAAGAAAAAGAGCTGGAGATGTGACTCAGTGGAAAGGCCCTGGGTTCAATTTTCAGTATTAAAAAAAATCAAACCAAACCAACAAACAAAAAAACCAAAGGGCTAAACTTTGAAGACATTATGCTAAGTGAAATAAGCCAGAAACAAAAGGACACTTATTACATGATTGCACTTATATGCAGTATCTAAACCAGTCAAATTCACAGATATGGGAAAAGGAGCAATGTAGTTCCCAGAGGCTGGGAAGACAGAGGACAGAATCAGTGGTGACTGGCCTAACTACAGCACAGGATCATGAAAAAGTTCTGAGTTGGGAGTGATGATAGTTGTACAGCAAAGTGAATAGACTTAACAGCTTTGAATTATACACTTAAAATGGTACATTTTACATGCATTCTATAGTAAAAGATTAAAACAAAAAGCTTTTATGAGCAGAAAATAAAAATGAAAGAAAGAGAGAGAGAGAGAGAGAGAGAGAGAGAGAGAGAGAGAGAGAAGCCAACTCTAGAGAAAAACCAAGGAAATCTTCAGGGATGACAGCAAAGTCAAATGCAAGGTAAAGGTTCTGCAGATCTAGAGAGCAATAAGCTCTATAAGGAGAGTACTGTTCTTCAGGAGAAACATCTCCCCAGAAAATCAGAATCACACATTAATGTGTGACTGTACAATGTGGAAAAAAACATACTGAAAGGCTACTGGGAGATATGGAAAGATGAACAAGAGGTACACAGAAAAAAAACACAAAAGAACAACACAATCATTACCTCCAGGGACAATAAAAATTAAACTGGTCAGCTATGACTAACATTTGCCTAATTGTATAAACACTATATATTAATTTATCAGTCGACAAATATCTAAAATAACTTCAAAATATAACATCATATTGATTCTTGGAAATATAGATATTATTAAACACCAGAAAAAAAAAATAACTGAAAAGTTGAAAGGCTGTGGGCATGAGGACTAAGAAAAGACAGGGCAAGGAGACACATACTTTAACCTTTCTAGTAGTTGAAAGCCAGATATAAGTAATTTGGCCACAATAAAAATTAATTTTAAAATAGTTAAAAGTACAATGTAGGCCTAAAATAAATGATGATATGTATAACCAATCTTTTTGTCTTTAATGAGATAAATCAAATGTATTTATATGGACAAAAACCTATGAATATTCTTATGTTACAAAAGTGAGTACAGTCAGGCGTGGTGGTGCACACCTGTAATCCCAGCACTCGGGAGGCTAAGGCAGGAGAATCCTTACAAATTCAAAAACAGCCTGAGCTACAAAGTGAGCTCAAGGCCAGCCTGAACTGCATAGGGAGTCCCTGTCTCCAAAGGCAAAAAAAAAAAAAAAAAAAGTGAGTCACAACCTATGTAATTCCAGCACTCTGGGGAGCTGAGGCAGGAGAATGGAAAGTTACAGCCTCACTTGCACAATTTAGTAACATAGGGAGACACTGTCTTCAAATTTTAAAAAATGAGCAGGAGATCTAGCTTGGTGTAAAGGCCATGAGTTCAATTCTAGTACTGCCCCCCAAAAAGTCACAAAACAGAATAAGTAATAAGACTCAATTTGTGTATGTGTATGTGTTTTTTGTTAAAGGATCCCGTTCTTTTTCTGATTCTTGGGGGTTTAATTTTAATTTTAATTTTTATTCTTTTTAGTGTTTTAAACAGGGTCTTGCTAAGTGGTTCAGGTTGGCCTTGAAATCACTAAGTAGCCTAGGCTGGCCTGGATCCTAGGCTTGCAAGGATCCTCCTGCCACAGCCTCCTGAATACTGGGATTATAGGCATGTGCCACCATACCCAGCCTAAAGGATCTAGTTCTAAACTCCTTTTTCTTTTTGCAGTGCTAGAGATTGAACCCAGGGCTGGGTACATGCCAGGCAGGTACTCTATCACTGAGCTATCTTCTCAGAACCAGGATTTAGTTCTTCTAAACATACATTCATATATGTATAGAAGATGTTTGGGAGAATTTTAACAGCTCCTTAGTTACAGATGCAAAAAATTTCACTTTAAAAAAATCTTGTATATTTTACATATTTCTTGTGTAAAGATATTTTTTAACATTCTATGAGAAGTGTTCCTTTATTTTTTTAACTTATTTTTTCCTTTCTTTTTAAAGAAAAAACCACTCCCACATACTGACCTGCTTCCTGCCGTAGCAATCCCAAAGTATCAAGAATCCGACAAGCTTCCAGTGAGCACTGGATCATTGCTTCCTTTTTCTTTCCTGAGTGAACGGCCTCTGCCACCAGCTGCTTCCCAGTTGAATCATCCACGGGCAATCTGCATTGGTTTAGAGAGAATTATAGCACAGCACTAAGCTCCAATTCTCATGAAACAATTAATGTGCAGTCCACCTTTCAGATGGCTTTTCAAAGTCTCAAATTCATTTTGTTCTATCTTACTAAGACTGGACTTTCAAATCCTTTCTTTCTACCTCTTACTCATCTCATAATACTGTTACTGAACTGTCAAGGAGCAAATTTGGGAATGGCCCAAAATTAATCTAATGTTACTCTTTAGATTGCTGTCTACAGCCATAAATTTACCTGAAATTAGGTACTTTCCAGAAATGAACAGTAGTAAGAAAAGAACATACCTCACCCTGCAGAGCCAAGTGCTATGTCCCTGTTCATCAAATTCATATTCTAATTCTTCTCCTGTGGGAGGAAGAACGAAAAAACAATTTTAATAGAATCTGAAAAGTACTAGTTGATAAATGTGGAAAAAGAGAACAAAGGTTAAATAAGGGACATCAAGTTTCCATTCTGTAGGGAAGGGGCGAAACTGGAGATCCATCACAACTGTGGCGCTAAAGCAAGGCCATCCCTGAGAACACAACCAGCCGCCTACACAAGTTGTTCCAGCTCCTAGAAGGTAAGATACCCAGGCCAGCCAGGCAAACAAATTGCTAGGCAGAGGGTCTGAAATTGACATAATCCTCCTGAGTGTATAAATATAGGAGTTATGGTGATTGAGCAGTTCCTTTTCTTCCATCAGGAGAGAGGGCTTCACCTGACCTCTGCTTTCCTTACTTTTCTATTTTTTCCATCCTGTCACCATTGCCATGTCCACCCCCCAACCCTTCCCAGCCAGGAAACTTTGAGAGCTATGCTGGTAAGTGGCACCATTCCACACTGAATACTAAATTTCAATACATTTCACTTCTCATTCCTAAGGATTGTCATCTGGTAATAAAACTAGGATGAGTTTTACAGAGTAAAGCACACTCTGATCAAAACAAACAACTCTTGGGCTATGTGTGTAAATCAGTGGTAAAGCATTAACTTGAGTATGATCTTGGGTTAAATCTCCAGCACTGCCAAAAAAAAAAAACAATTAGTTCCCTATGTACAATTTTGTTCATGCTATAGTAGTTTTCATACCTTCTATAACTATAGATCCACGTGGTTATTTTGTCACAGTTGGTTTTCAGAAGCATAACTATTAAGTACAAACTGGGCATGGCAGAGCATGGCTATAATCCTATCCCTCAGGAGGCTAAAATAGGACTATTGCCACAAGTTTGAGGCCAGCTTGGACTACACAGCAAGAACTTGTCTCAGTCTAGGTGTGATGATGCATGCCTGTAGTCCCAGGACTCAGGAGGCTGAGGCAGGAGGACTGCCATAAATTTCAGATCAGCCAGAACTATACAGTGAAGTCTTGGCTCCAAAAAACAAAAGACTCATCCTACAAAACGAAAACAAAACTAAGTACAAGAAGCAACCATTATTTATATGTATGTGCTTATATATGGAATTCAACCAATTGCAGATTGAAAATATTCAGAGAAGCTGTTATGTGGCACATGCCTGTAATCCCAGCACTCAATAGACAGATGCAGGAGGATTGCCAGAAGTCTGAGGTCAGTCAGGACAGCCTGAAGCACACAGTGAAAAAAAAAAAAAGTACCTATTCTGAACACTTATTCATTCATTCATTCAGTTTTTGAGACATTTGGTTTTTAATGGGATTACAGGCATGTGCCACCACATCCAATGTGAACATGTAGTCTTTTTTTTTCATTATTCCCTAAACAAAATAGTGTAACAACCATTTACACAGTATTCACACAATAAGTAATCTACAGATAGTTTAGGATACACAGGAAGCCATGTGTAGGTTTTATGCAAATACTATGTCATTTGTTGTAGGGGACTTGGGCGTTCTTGGATTCTAGGAAGAGAGGGGGCTGTCTGGGAACAATCCTCTTACCCCCGCCCTGCTCTCTATCCTCTTCATACTCCATTGCTTATATTAGGGATTGAATCCAGATCCTTGTGCATGCTAGTGCAGGGCTACATATCTAGCAACTACCCCTTCTCCTTGTTTTTTTTTGTAATTTTGAGACAAGGTCTTGCTAGGTGGTCTAGGCTAGTCTTGAATGTGTGATTCTCTTGCCTCAGCCTCCCAAGCACTTGGGATAACAGTAAGTCCAGGGTCTTTTCAGAAGAATAAGAGAAGTCAGAAAAAAAGTACTTCCTTCATTCTAAAATGGGAAACAAGACTAACAAGATTTTTACTATTTTCTGCTTTCTTTCGGCAGTATTAAGGATTGAACCTAACTAGCTATGGTGTTTGCACTGAGCTACATCCCTAGTATATTTTTATTTTTTAGACAGCCCCACTAGTGGCTAAATTGCTGAGCCTGGACTAGAACTTACGATCCTCCAGCCACAGCCTCCCTCCCAGAATTCTGGGATTATAAGTGTGTACCAGAACACCCAACTAGACTTTGTCTATTTTCAAAACAAACCTGGAGGTAGAGATACAGCTCAGAGGTGGATCATTTGCAAAAGGTTCAATCCCCAGCAGCACAAAAACAAAAATAAACTTGAAACAACTGACTATAAAGATAAGAAGTGAATGAGGGAGGTAGCAGATGAAAGAACATTTTTATGTGTGTTGCTCAACCTGAACCTCTAGAAAACAACATTGCTATCAACATATTTTACTGTCAGGGTCAGAAAATGTTCACATACCTTCTCGGTCAAAGAAACCTTGGAGAGCCTTTTTTGGATCCTTTATATAAAAGGCTTCCCTTTCCTGCTGAAACTCTAAAACAATGGGATTCTCTTCAGCCTCTTCCTCTACAGCATCTTCGCCTACAGTATGTGAGAAAAAGCAGAAAACCAGACATGAGAAGACTGACGGAATGATATACTACTGGGCTGGGGATATAGCTCAGTGGCACAGCGACTTCCTGTCAGGTGCAAGCTTGTGAGTTTGATCCCTGGTACCAAAAAATCAGACATACTATTATTTCTGGATATATCAAGATATACTTCCATATGATAAAAAATACATGAGGCAGGAGAAACAACTATAAAATCACTACTATGAGTATCTTCAGATTTTCTAAAGTATATGAGAAATTAAAACTTGTTTCTGTGGTACTTTATAATGTCTTTTCTTCCTCATTTTATTGGTGAAATTTAAATTTGAATTTCTCAGCCTTTTGTAATAATGGTCTACAATATAATTTCCTATCTTTTCCCTATCTGCTAAGTAGACTGCTAACCTCATTATTCCCTAAAATCATCCATCCCTGCCCTAAATACCAACCCCCAATCCTCAGCTTCATAAGGACTACTTCTCCTTTCCTTCAAATTCTAACTTAAAACTCTCTGCTTGTAAACTTACATTTCCCAAAGACCTAAGTCAGTGCTGCCCCACAGAAATACAATGAAAAAGATATACATATAGCCTTAAATTTTCTATTAGCTACATTAAAAAGTAAAAAGACACGAGCAAAATTATCATTTCATTATGTAATCAAGAATTTACATTTTTCTACCTCATCATTGAAATACAGAGTGCATTTTGCTCTGGTAGCATGTCAATTTGGACTAGCTATTTTGCAAGTAAGTGCATTAAAAGCAAATTTTAAAATACTCATTGTCCACGATTAAATTTTTTACATCAGAAAAGTCAATTACTCTCTTTGGATTTGGTTACCATAGATGCAAATTGGCTTTGCCCTATGAATTTCAGAAAGTTATGAAAAGCTACATGATTTTTTTTAGAAAGTCAAGAGTGCCACTAGTAATAAACTTAAAATATTAACTTCCGACAAAAATTTTAAATTTCTTACCCATCCCCCAGTTGCAGCCCATGTCATCATCTTGACTACTAGTATTTCCCTTGCTTTCTCTGGTATCCATTTCCTCTTCATCTGAGTCTTCCCCTAGCATCTTCTTCTCTAACAACATTTGTTGCTGTTTTCGCAGTTCCTTCAGCTGTGTTACTGTTAACTCAGATTCTGCCTCTCTGTCTTCCTCTGGTCCCTGACGAACCAAGCAAAAAACAAAAAGGAATGTGGAAGTAAATTTCAAAGAGACAGCAACATGTAAGAGGTCTTAAGACAAGGGTCTTCATTTTTTAAATTGCTGATTGAGAGACTCCCCTTTCTAAACTAAAGTTTAGAAAGTAGTTCAAGATCTCAGCACGGTGAAGTCTTAAAAGTTTTAATTTATGTTTTTCTACTTACCTTCAGGATAAAGAGCCGAGTGCTGCCTCCAAAGCGAAAAACATGTCCCACGTGGACACGACAATAGGTGCGGGGTGGGATGCGGGTTTTGTTGAGAAAAGTGCCATGGGTACTTCCCAGATCGTACAGGTAGAAACCCTGCCCCTGGCTGTCGCCTTCTTCGTCCTCGGCGGGCGCTCGGTGCTGCAGCACGGCGTGGTACCGCGACACGGAAGGATGCTCCAGGCGTACGTCGCAGCTAGACAGTCTCCCGAAAAGGCAGCAACTTGCTCCTGTCAAACTACTGGTGCCAAGAATAGTGCCGCCCTTCAGAGTCTCTAGGCTGTAGGGGGCGGTGGCGGGGCCGCTCCAAGGAGGCTCCTGGTATGGGGGTGTCCGGACTGGACCCCCAGGGGAAGAAACCACAGTCCCGGGACGCAGCTGCTGCTCCGGGAGATTCCTACTCTCCCCGCCGTCCGGCCGAAGCAACGGAACTTCGGGTTCATCAGAGTCGGGCCCCGGCAGCGCCGTTGGACATTTCTCTGTCACCTCTCCAGGATTTGTAAGACTAATGGTCGAAGCCTTTCCCCGCACTGCCACTGCCGAGGACCCTGGCAAGGCTGGCTTCTTGAAGTCGTCACTGAGTTCTACAGATGCCGGTGGCTCTGACTGAGACACAGTATCAGCCATCCTCGAGCAGGTGCAACCTCGAAATGTGTCTCTAGGAAACCTTACCCCTCTCTGTGTGTGTTCCTGTTCTTGTCTCCCTCTTCCTAACTCCCAGTGACTTCTCTGGGAGGGAATAGTAAGAGTTGATCCTTCACGACTCAGAGTGCTGTAAAGCGGTGCGTAGTACGAAAAGGTGAAAATAACAGGAAAAGACTACAGTAGTGCTGTGTGTAGCATAGGGGACATCTTTACAGGTTGCAACAGGATTGTAATGACTTCCTGTGGCACAACCTAATTGGAAAAAATACTTCCGGCAGCCTACAACCACTAATCTACAAACCAGTTTTCTAGGCTGGTTGCGACCCTCGCCTCAGGGATCTGGAGTAGTACAGCCGCTCAACCGACTCCTGGAATACGGTAGTAAACAGTGACGTCTGTTTGTATGGTTTCAGGTCCAGAGGTCCCCATCTTCCGGCTGACCTGGACATCAGGTGTGCTCAGAATCCTGTGTTTGGTGTCTGCGCCTGTGACTGAGAAACCCTTCCATCCGGGAATTTGGTATTCCTTAGGTTCGAAAGCTGCTCTTCCTACTCCTTTCGGTGAAGTTGGGGAAGGGAACAATTTTTTTGTTGCTTCATTCATTTATTCTTTCTGAAATGAGTTGGGGTAGCAAAGTAAGAGATAATAGTACTGACTGTAACAGTGGGCATGACATTGGGCCTCAGCTTATACATCTGAAAATAGGGCTAATGGTATTATCTGCTTAATAGAGTTATTGGGAGAATTGAGCTAAACGATAAAAGATTGGCATATAGTAAGCATTCAATAAATGCCAGGTATCATCCCAAGATCACAGCCCTAGTAGGTAGGTGGGAGAATAAAGTTGATTGAGATAAGTACTGGAATAAATGCTGTCACTGAGTCATGTAAGGTGATATGGAAATAAAAGGAAAAGATATATATACAGGGGAGGTGATAAAGGGTGGCACTTTTTTTTTTTTTGTCTTTTTGAGACAGGGTCTCCCTATGCAGTTCAGGCTGGTCTCCAACTCACAATGATTCTCCTGCCTCAGCCTCCGAGTGCTTGGATTACAGGCGTGAGCCACCTAGTCTGGCTAAGGGTGGCACCTTAAACTACCCTTAACAAAAATGGCCAGGTGTGGTGGCACACACCTGTAATCCTAGCCCTCGAGGGAGAGGCAGGAAGATCACCATGAGTTTGAGGCCAGCCTGTTATACATAATGAACTCAAGACCAGCCTAAACCACATAGCAAGACCTTGTATCAAAAATAAAATTATATTTATATATATATATATTTATATTTATATTTGCATAGGGATTAGGGGGGTCATAAGACATTTATGGCAGAGATCACAAGGTCACCTGTGGGACTGCATGCCATTCTCAAGAAACTGTAGCAGCCAGGTATAGTGGTGCCTACATGAAATCCCAGGGCTCAGGAGGACTGGGAGTCTGAGGCCAACAAATTTGAGTCTAGTGATGGATACATACAAAAAAAAAAAAAAAGGATATTATTATTAGAATTAAAGTGGTCATGTAATCCAAGTATTAGGGAAAAAGGAAGAAGAAACAAAGGTATGAACTCAACAGGGCATGTTTATCTCAGAACAAACCTAAGAGGGACCATCCTGGCACTTTGACTAGAGTGGATAATTCTTATACAGGCTCTAAGGTCTTTTATAGCCTCATGAGCCTAAAGAGGGGCTATGAACAGAAAAGATAAAATCAAGATTTTTGAGGGGGAGAGTTCAAGGTAAAGGAGTTGTGGTTACCTGCCAAGGACAAGGCTTAAGAACAAACAAAGAATACTGGTTTCTTGTTAAAAGCAGAGCTAAAGAATTATGGAGTTATGTGGGGTAGCTGTGCGTACTGGGCCTTAGCAACCCATGATTATCCATCTTTAGCAGGTGTACAAGCACAGAGAGGGGAAGAGGGTTAACATGATCTCCATTCAGCCTAAAATGGTGGTGGTCAGATTCCTTCACCAGGAAGTTCCTCCTACGTGCTTCTGCTGCAGTAGGTCTGTATCTTTAGAACAGCACTTTCCACATGCTTTCGTATTGAAATATTTTTCATCTGTTTCTTTCCCTCACCTTAGGACACAGAACTTGCACTCTTGGACTTTGTCTCCTCCCATAATGCCTGATACTCAGTAAATGTTTGTTGAACTGGAAGATACATATGAGCAATGAATCTGGAAAGGTGGGTTGAAACCAAACTGTGAACTTCATTTAATGATAAGCCAAAGTATTCTGACTTTTTCCAGCAGACAATAGGAAGCCATTATATTGGAGTTTTCAAAAGATTAAGCCTAGGAGATTGTGAAGAGTAGATTAAATACAAGGAGAATCAAGAGGAAAGGATATGAATGAAAAGGCAGCAGAAACCTCTCAGACTTTTCTTTCTGTTAAAAATTGAAAGCATAAGCCTACATTAGATATTTGTATATTTTCCCACCAGTGAAAGTGTTACCCTGCCTGATACACATGGAGTAAGAACCCCCTTTTACTTGTTTTTAGCTCTAATCCCCTTTCCCTAGGGATCCAGAACATTTGTGTCAATATACTCTGAGAAGCTGAGCATGGTGGCATATGCCTGTAATCCCAGCTCTCTGGGAGGCTGAAGCAGGAAGATCACAAGTTCAAGCCCAGTCTGTGCAACTGGGCAACTTAGTGAGACTCTTACTCAAAAAAAAAAAAAAAAAAATTCAAGGCACAGAGGACATAGCTCAGTAGGCACAGTGGCTGCCTGGTCAGCATGAGGTCCTGAGTTCAATTTCCAGTACCAAAGGAAGACAAAAAAAAGACTGAGGATGTAGCTTGGTGCAAAGGCCTAATTCAGTCCTCAGCATGGATAGCTCTGAAAAATACTCCAAGCTTTTTCTTGTTTTGGGTTTTGTTTTGAGACAGGGTTTTGCAGTGTAGTTCAAGTTGGCTTCAAGCTCACTGCATAGGCCAGGCTGAACTTGTGGCAATATTCCTGCCTTAGCCTCTTGAGTGCTAGGTTTACTGGCATGCCACACCACACCCAGCTCAAACCTCATATTTAAGTAACATTCTTTTAAAATGTTGTTTTGTTTTGTTTTGATGGAGGCAAGGTCTCACTATGCACCCCAGGCTGGCCTCAAACTCAATGATCCTCTTGCCTCAGGCCCCAGAGTCCTGGAGTTAGAGGCATAACCAACAACACCCTGCTTATCTTTGCATATTACTTAGGATTAGGCACCTTGGTAGTTCTAGTAATGAGGTGGAGAAGTGAGATAGAAAATGTGGACACTGGAGCCCTAGACAGGATTGCAGCTATTTATTCTAATGCTCTGATCCTACCTGTGGTTCAGTCCAGTAGGAATTGTCATTGTGTGACAGTGACTGGCAGCTAATAGTTGTATTTCTCCTAATTTCTCCAGGGAGAACATCTTTGGTTCTACAGTTGTGCTACACTGAGATTTTTCAAAGTGGTCTTAACAGCTTGCACTTTGTGTAAATAACTGGCTAGACTTCATATTTTCCACTACAGAAGTCTACAAGCTACAGTTGCCAGAGATTTAAACATACTACTTTGAGGATATCATCTACGTTAAACCCAAGGGTTCTTCCTTTCTTATTCTAAAATGTTGAGATACTGGGGAGAGATACCCATGTCATCAAGCCAGACCAACAGAAGTTCCTTTGATCTGCTCCCACGGGAGTTCCGGCTGGTGGAAGTCCATGACCCCCCACTGCACCAGCCCTCGGCCAACAAGCCCAAGCCTCCCACCATGCTGGACATACCCTCAGAGCCTTGCAGCCTCACCATCCATACCATTCAGCTCATCCAGCACAACCGACGCCTTCGCAACCTTATTGCCACAGCTCAGGCCCAGAGTCAGCAGCAGACAGATGGTGTCAAAAGTGAAGAGACTGAACCTCTTCCCTCCTGCCCTGGGTCACCTCCTCTGCCAGATGACCTTCTTCCTTTAGATTGTAAGAATCCCAATGCACCATTCCAGATCCGGCATAGTGACCCCGAGAGTGACTTTTATCGGTAAGACAAAGTTTTGCTATATCTTAGTGTTTTCCAGTAATCTTCTGATGACCCTGTTAAGTCTTTCTGAGCATTTCCATTTCCACATGAGGAAACTGGGGACAAGAGCAATTGACTTGGCCAAGGTCACCAAGTAACTAGCAGGAAGTCTGGTTTTGAACCCGAATCTTCAGAGTCCAGAGTCTGTGTAAGATTTTAGATGTAGTAGATACTATTTGAGTGCCTATTATGTGCCAAGCATTTTATTAGGAGGAAGGTAATACATTGGTGTGTATAAAAAGATCAGGGTCTTGTAGTCTTGAGAGTCCAGTCTGTTCATTGTAAAATACATGTACAGGTTTAGTTTAGTATCTTCAAATTGGGATTCATGGATTTACTCTAATAATCTGCAAGTTTGTACAAGAATGTATGTATCTTGTTCTCTTTCTTTTCTTTTCTTTTTTTTTTTTTTGTCTTTCTGAGACAGGATCTCACTATACAGTTCAGCCTGACCTTGAGCTCACTTTGTAACCCAGGCTGGTCCAGAATTTGAAAGTATCCTGCTGTCTCAGCCTCCTGAGTGCTGGGGATTATAGGCGTGTGTCACCACGCCCAGCTAGTAACATGGTTTTTTGAGCAAGGGCCTTGCTCACCTCAAACTTGTGATTTTTGTGGCTCAGCCTCTTGAGTGCCGGGATTATAGGCATGTGTCACCACACCGGTTTTGTATTTTCATTTTGATAACATCATTTAGGAAGTAATAAAGTAAAAAGGTTCTTGAATTTTGTTTTTCAAAATCTGGTCAAAGATCAGCAGCATCTGTTAGAAATAACAGAATCCCAGGCTCCCAGGACCTGCTGAGTCAGAACCTGAATTGAACAAGCACTACAGGAAATTCAGGGGTACATTTAAGTTTGAGAAGTCCTGCTCCAGATTCTCTGAATGACTGCTTTATAGTCTAATGCTACTACTGGATTTCAATGTATACATTTATATTTAATGCCAGTTACTTTTCATTTTGAAATTTGTCAAAACTACAGAAGAGTTCAAGTAATAGAATAGACACTCAAATACTCCTTACCTGGTTTCACCAATGGTTAATATTTGACCATATTTGCTTTCCTGTATGTATGTATGTATATATGCATCTGGACAAATACAAATATATATGCAGTGTATATATATATATATATATATATATGTATGTATTTGCCATTTGAATGCATGTTATAGACATATTTCACCCCTAAATTCTTCAGCATGAATATCCTAAAAATAAAGAAACATTTCTGCATAATCACAATACCAATATCATACTAAAATAAATGAACATTAATTAATATCATTTGTTAGGTCCATATTCAGATTTCCCCAGTTGTTTTATAGATTTTTTTTCCTTCTAGAATCGAACAGATTCATGCATAGCATCTAATTGTTATGTCTCTTTAATATCATTATTAGTTCTGATAATTGTTTTGTAGAATGTCCTCCTTACTAGCTGCTCTTACTTCCTCAGGGTTAGATTCAGGTTAAAGAAGTTCTGCAAGAACACTGCAGAAATAGTATTGTATGTGATTTATTGCATCTGCCTATTGGTGATAATTGTTACTATTTTTATTATCCTAATGCGAAAAGTAAGTTTGAGATGTTAGGGATGCAGTTGGACCATCTGATGTCAAGGCACATTGTGTAACTGAAAGCTCCGAGGAAGTTCCAGAAGAATGAAAGGGAGAAGAAGAATGTGTTATTATATGCATAGCATGCACTAGCATAGATATGCTCAACTCAAAAAACTTACTAGAAAGCAATCTGTAACATTTTGAGGGGAATGTAGTTTCAACAAAATATTATCCATCATATCAAATTGACACTTTCCTAGGCATGCCAGTAATTCCAGCACTCTGGCAGGCTAAGCCAGGAGGATTGCAAGTTCAAGCCCAGCTTGGGCAATTTAACAAGACCCTGTATCAAAAAAAGAGGGGAAGTTAGTGATTCAGCTCAGTGTAAAGGCTCTAGATTCAACTCCATTACCATACCCCACCTAAAAACTCGATGCTATTATTAATAATTTTATTAATATTATTAATATGTTTCATGTCAAATTTCTGTTGTAATTGTTACCTATAATCATCAAAATTTATACCTAGCTTTGTGTCATCTATATTTTAAGAAATAGGTTAACAAAAATGATTTTTACCAGCTATTGGGAAACCAAAAAATTATTTTTTGTTGAAAATAGTCCATATATTATTCAAGTAAAGTGGTAGTGGTTCAGCTGTGTGATTATTAGGCACCTCCAAGGCTTTGAGCCTTTGGCACAGAGAAACTGGCCACGGAGATGATGATGTAAATATTAAAGGCAAAGTCACTTGGCAACTGTCTTATTTTTCAACTGTTTCATGAATTGCAGTAATGATAGTGATGTGGGTGGACTATTCTTCAGGCACTCTTGCACAGTGTGTGGTGACACACACCACGTCCAGGCCAGAAGCAGTGATTTTATGTTTTGTTTTTTATTTGTAAAATGAATCCCACTGCTAGAGAGGCAGGAACCAGATAGGAAAATTTTTTTTTTATTTTTTTATTTTTATTTTTTGGTACCGGGGATCAAACTTAATGACCTTGCCAGGCAGGCGCTTACATCACTGAGCTAAATCACCAGCCCCCCAGAGAGGAAATTTAAGGAGGAATATAACTTACTCAACATTTGTTAAAATTGTCTTTAGGACAGCAGACAGCTTTTCTTAGATCAGGATTTCTATAATAGTGATTGGGGCAAATAGCACATTATGAAGTATATGGGCTCTGGAGTCAGAAGGCCACTGGTTATTAATAAACCTGGCCCACTTTTAGCATGTTGCCTCTCTGAGCCTCAGTTTGCTTGACAGGAATGACAGTGATACAGACCCTACTCATTTCACAGCGTAGGATACAGAGAAAAAGTTTTGTAAGCTCTGCAAGTTTCACTTGTATAAAATTGAGTTGCCTTCTCAGTTAAAAATGGTCTCTTATAGTTGTATAAGAATCTTCTAGTGAGAACTGAATTTTTAAAAGTTTATTACTCAGCATGTGTGGGAACTACACTGTGGAAAAATGAGAGTATCTTTTTTAAAAAAAAATTTATTTAAAGAGAAACAAAAGAATGTAAAGGGTAGAGATAATACAGAATTCCAAAAAAAAAAAAGAAAAACAATAAGAAATCACTAGTTAATAAATTACATATTGTCCTCTTAGAAATAGTTGTTTGTTACAAAATTAAAGCATACAAAGTAGATAGTCAAACAGTGAGAGTGTAAACAGCTACGCATGCATGAATCTCTGCATGTATTTCTATCCTTTCTGTATTAGAGGGAAAAACAAAACTTACCAAGACAAAACAAAAGAAATTCCTATAAAAACATGAAACCAAAAAGTCGTATAAAACCACAGTACAAGGTGATCTACAATGATTACTGTGTTGTTTCTTATTATCTTCAATAGAATGTCTATATCATCAGGCATAATTGAATATAACAGTATAATTGAGTATAGCAGTAAATAACAATGTTAGTAAAAATAAAACATTGTAGACAGTATAAAACTTCAAAGGCAGGTAATAATCAAACCATAGTGGTTATTCTAGTGGATCTTGTCATCTTAAGTGCAGTTGCCTATACTCTCAGACTTGATACTGTCAATCATAACAGTTTTGAATAAAATCTATCAATACAAAACAGTGATCCAACAAACCAGATTCGATTACGATCAGTCATGATAAAACAGTGTTGGTTTTACGGAGCTTTAGATTAAGTTAATAGGAAATTAAGGATGATTACCATGCTATATCCTGTTACTTTCGGGATTACTGTCTGTGCCCTCAAATCTAGTACAGGTAGAATGACTGGAACAGAATATAATACATCTAAGCAGAGTAGTGTGAGTAATGTGGGTTTTAAATCCTGGTTCACTATTAACAATATAGTATATCAAGGCCATCTATGTTAGAGATTCTAGTTATCCTTCCCTGCCTCATTTCTGCTATGCTATTTTTCTGCCTTTGTCTGTCTAGTTTTCTCCTTCATTCTACTGCCTGCCCCACTCATTGAGGCCTTTCTGCCACTGTTCCTAAAATCCTGGTATTTTTTTTTCTCTCTCTCTAGAATGTCCTCTAGTATTCTCTGTAGGGTTAGATTGGTGGTCACAAACTCCCCCAGTTCCTCTTTCTCATAGGAGCATCTTGTTTCTCCATTAATTTCTAGTGACAGTTTTGCAGGGTACATCAATCTGGGCTGGAGGTTATTTTCTTTCAGGGCTTGGAATACTTTGCTCCAAGCTCTTCTTGATCTGATGGTCTGTGTTGAGAAGTCAGCCGTGATTCTCACGGGCTTACCTTTATAGATAATCTGTTTCTTTTCTCTGACGGCTTTTAATATTCTTTTTTTATATTGAATTTCTGGCATCTTGATTATTATATGTCTGGGTGTAGATCTGTTTTGGTTGTAGGTGGCTGGGTTTCTGTATGCCTCACATAACCAAGTGACATTTTCTTTTCCCATGTTTGGGAAGTTTTCCTTAATTATTTCTGTGAATAGCCTTTGCAATTCACCTATATGTATTCTTGCTTCTTCATTCACATTTCTTATTCTTAAATTGTAGATTCTCTTATCATCTTCTAGCCTTTGTATTGTTACTGCCTGTTTCCTTGTTATTTTTAAGAGATCTTTCCTTTCATGATCACACATTGCAAACTTGCCTTCAAGTTTTGATAGTCTATCCTTAGTTTCTTTTAAGACATTTTGCCAGCTTTCAATGGAGTTTTTAATTTCGTGGTAGTCTCTTTGAATCTGCTTCATATATTCTATATTTTCTTTATATTCTTTATCAAATGTTTCTTTCCTTTTTTTGTGTTCCTCCCTTCTTCCGTCTGTATCATCCTGAGAGATGCTTCCTGAGAGCATTTCTTTTATTACTCTACTCATATCTTGCTTTACCTGATTTAATATTTCAGTTTTGAGCTCGTCTACAAGGTCCTGAAGATCTCTCTTAATGTCAATTGAAGCCATGTCTGATGTTGTGTGTTTGCTGCCCAAATGAGAGCATCTTTGAGCAGTGTCTCAGCAGTACTGTTCAACTGCTCTACACAGAACAGTTCATAGAAGGGAGTTTCCCTTTCCCTATGTAACCTTGTGTACTATTTATCATAGACAGACACATACTGTTGTTCAGCCATGCAGGTGGAAGGGCTCAGAGATTTAACTGTGGGAGGCCTGGTCATGGCCTCAGCAGCACAGTGAAACTCACCTGTGTAACTTGGATTGAACTTTCCTGGAAAGCAAGCCAGTGATTTGACTGGCATTGTAAAGCTCCTAGAGACTGGACAGCTCACCTGTTGGCAAGGGCACTAATAACATTGTAATGTCTTCACTTTCAGTGGGAAAGGGGAACCTGTGACTGAACTCAGCTGGCACTCCTGTCGGCAGCTCCTCTACCAGGCGGTGGCCACCATCCTGGCCCATGCAGGCTTTGAGTGTGCTAATGAAAGTGTGCTGGAGACCCTCACCGATGTGGCACATGAGTACTGCCTTAAGTTCACCAAGCTGCTGCGCTTTGCCGTGGATCGGGAGGCCCTGCTGGGACAGACTCCTTTCCCTGATGTTATGGAGCAGGTATTCCACGAAGTGGGCATTGGCAGTGTGCTCTCCCTTCAGAAGTTCTGGCAGCACCGCATCAAGGACTATCACAGTTACATGCTGCAGGTGAGCTGACCGGTGTGGAAGTGGGCAGAGCTGTCCAGTCTAGGGATGTTCAGCAGGATCTAAAGCACAGGACCCAGGGTTTGGAGTAAGTGTAACAGTCTTTTCGCATGGCCCCAGCTGTTTCCAATTGGTCTTTTCCCTGATTTGGCCGGCTACTAGTGTCCTGCTTTCATTGGAGACAGCCATTCATTGATATTCCGTCTGGAAGAAATTCTACATGGGTATTGAATGTGATTAGCTTTTTTATTCAAAAGATACTTATTTGAGGGCAGCTTGTAAGTCAGGCATCGTGGGACATAGCGGTTAGTAAAATAGGTTCCTTGAACTCATAGTCTTGTTGAGGGGAGACAAAAACAAGTAAACAGATAATGACCATAATGTTGAGTGCTATGAAAATCAAAGTTTGTGAGGTAGTAATTGTTTGGGATGATAGAGAGGAGGACATTTTTGGTTCTGCCACAAATATTTCTTGAACCCCTGCAGTTGTCAGTAAGTCATCTGTTCACCGTTGCTATTTCCCAGACCTAAAATATACTTGGTAATCTTTAACACGCAGCTAACACCGAAAAAAGACTTTGTTAAGTAATCCACATTTCCTACCTAGCTTATTACTACCTAGGTTAGCTATGCCTAATGTACTTCTTACAGACAAACATGTAATCTTTTGTCCCTGGTTTATCTGACATACAATCTAATCCTATTTTTTTTTAATTTTTAACTTTTAATTGATGTCACACATTTTCTTTACAAATCTCTTCTACTTACAAATGCAAACACATTAATATCTTAATTCCTTCCCTTGGCAGTGGAAGGCTTTGTTGTTTTGCTGTGCTGGAGACTAAACCCCACTGCCCAGCCTTTGCTGAGCAGGCTTGCTAACCCTGAGCTACACAGCCAGCTCCAGCACTGGCATTTTAAGAACTTTTTTGTTCCCCATATTTTGTTGGCTTTTCCTTGGGATGTCCCATGCTAGCCATCCAGTATGGTTCATTAACAAACATTAATTCCTGTTTGTCAATAGATTAGTAAGAAACTCTCTGAAGAGTACGAAAGGATTGTCAACCCTGAGAAAGCCACAGAGGACACAAAACCTGTGAAGATCAAGGAGGAACCAGTGAGCGACATCACCTTTCCTGTCAGTGAAGACCTAGAGGCTGACCTTACTTCTGGAGACCAGTCCCTGCCCATGGGAGTTCTCGGGGCTCAGAGCGAGCGCTTCCCTTCTAACTTGGAGGTGGAAGCCTCACCACAGGCTTCAAGTAAGAGATACCAGTGTTTTCCATTTTGATTCTGGTAGGCCTGTTGACTTTAGCACTCAGTAACATTTTGGAATCAAGCTCTGGAGATGAGAGAACAAAGGTAGGAGTAGGCAGAATGGAAAGTAATCTATCTTTAGTGATCTAAAGATCCCAGAATTATTCTAATTAGTGAAGAGGGGACCAGCACAGCTTTACAGGCTTTCTGCTCAGTACCCTTCAGGTAGGATGTGGATGCATTATGTGTTTTCTGCAGATTGCCAGGATGGATTCAGCTAATTGACCTGGTTAGGCAGATACCTTTTCTTCCTTTAGGGGATTCTGTGTGAGTCCTTGTTGATGCTGGTACTCAATAGAACAAGACAACTGCCAGACATATGCAGGAGTGTCAGCTGTTCAAGGATGTTTAAATAGTTTAACATCCTTGCTAGGGTATTCCAATAATTTGGAAATTAGAAGGATGGAAATAGGAACAGTTGAGGGAGTTGGCCTCTTCCAGACATAGGCTGTGGTCTTAACCAGGACAGCTGACTATTACTTGAGTCAGTTAAAGTGACATTCACAATAGACCATAAGTCATGTCTTCATCCCAGGCAGCTTGAACTACCAGTGGTACATACATGATTGTCCCACTGAGTGGCTTTTTATTAATTTTATTAGTAAAAAGACTGGTAAGTGATTAGATCCATTTGTAGCACCAGTGGTATAAGTCATAAATATACCAATGACCATGACAGTCATAAATATACCAATGGTGCTTCAAGCCCGCAGGAATGTGTTAATCTGGGTTTGATTTCTTGGTTTTTGAGATGGTCTCACTGTGTAGCCCAAGCTGGCTCAAACTCATGGCAATTCTCCCACCTTAGCCTCTAAATGCTGGGACTGTAGGCATGTACCACCACACCTGGCAGGAATGTATTAATCTGGCCACTTGGTTATGTTAAACATAAATCTGTTTATAAACATAAATCATTACTTCATCCATGCAGAAATAACTTAAATGTAGCCTAACTTAAATGTTGGGAAGAGAGCCTTTCACCGTGAAAGAGTAACAATCCCAGCATTGCTAGACTGCATGGGGTAGGGCAGTGATGGCAAACCTATGGTACATGTGTCACAGCAGGCTGTTTCTGTCATTGAAAGCTCAAAGAGGCTCACTAGCATTGGGGTAGGAGATGGGGACAGACATAGGAACCATAACTGCTGTCAGTGTTATGTAGAGATCATGAAGTCTTCATAATGTGAGAAAAGACCAGAGATCCAAACAAAAAGTACGAAAACAAGACAGCCCCATAAATCAAGGACAGGCAAACCATACAAGTGAACAAGACCCATAGCTGTGCCTGCTTTTTCATAATGAAGATGCAGGGCCTTCACACTGAACTATATTCCCAGCCTTTTAAGATTTTGAGATAGGATCTTGCTAGGTTTCCCAGGCTGTGCTGGAACTCACAATCCTTCTGCCTCAGCTTCCTACAGTGCTGGGATTACAGACATGGATTACACCATGCCTGGTTACCTGGCTTTGGCCACGGGATAGGGAATCTCTCCTCCTGCATAATTTTACTTGTCTGGTTTGGGGGAAATGGAGGCAGGTGAGGTACAGGAAAGAAATGTGGAAGAAGTAGGAAGCTATTCATGCTGCCAACTTGTTGAAGCTTTTTGAAGCAAAGAATAACCACCATATTCTCTAGCCAAGTGCAGAATCAGGAAATTGAGCTCACAGGATAGTCATAGATCCTGGTGGGATATTCGTTCTGCCTTGGCTTCCCATTAAGTAAATGTTCCCTCACTTCCAGGTGCAGAGGTCAATGCTTCTCCTCTTTGGAATCTGGCCCACGTGAAAATGGAGCCTCAGGAGAGTGAGGAGGGCAATGTGTCTGGGCACGGTGTGCTGGGCAGCGATGTCTTCGAGGAGCCCATGTCCGGCATGAGTGAAGCTGGGATCCCACAGAGCCCCGATGACTCAGACAGCAGCTATGCTTCCCACTCCACAGACAGCCTTATGGGGTCCTCCCCTGTTTTCAACCAGCACTGCAAGAAGAGGATGAGGAAAATATAAAGGAAAAGGCCAGACCTGTAACACCCTACAGAAAACCTTGGTGTATCAGAATTTGTTTCTATAAACAGGGATTTGATTCTTATTCTTAAAAATTAGGCTTTACTAATTTCAGAGAAACTGAACTTAACCAAGTAAATTTGCATTTTACTTTGGCATCCAGTTGTTGGGGTTTCCACACCAACCAAGCCACCATTCACAGGTGGATCAGGAGCCCGAAGAACTGTCCCCAGCTGTTGTCTTCACTGTGACTGCATTACTTAGCTTCTCTGCGGCTGTTTTTCTTGCACAGTTGAGAAGAATCATGCCACTCTGATATCAGTCATGCAGGTGTAAGGACTGAGATGTTTGCCCAGCCTCAAAGTGGTAGTTGAGTACTCATACAAATTTATGCTGATGTCAGCTTTCATTTAACTTGATTGGCTTTTGGTTCAAGTCACTGAGAATACAGTACTAATAGCTAACAAGAAATAGCTAAATACAACAAAGCTTCCCACTAGTCATCTTTTTAAAAACGTTTTTGCTGCCTGCAAAGTCTCATAAAGTCAGGTCTGTGGTAACAGACTTTATTGTGTATTCAAGTAGTGCTCTCATTTCAACCCACATTTTCTTGAAGCTTCTCTAGACTTAATCCAGATATCCTCATCCTTTTTACCTTTACTTTGTCTCAGATTTTTAGATAAGGCTCACTGTGTACATTTTTCCAGTTGTTTATTTTCTTTGTGAATGAAGCAAACAGGACCAGTCCAAGGATCGGCTCTGCTTATTTCCTGTGCTGTATCTGCTTGGTCATCAGGGGACAATAGTCCATTTCTCCAAGTCCCTCGAATACACACTGTGCTTCTGCTACCTAATGGGCTACCTCTGAGAGAGTAAAACACATCTGTGCACTTCACACCCAACCCAAAAGGCTTCCCTGTTCCACATCCAGCACAGTATCAGTCCTGCTGGTACCTGACAGTCTCTTATCAAGGAAATGGGGTAGCACTGTAGCAATTAAGAAATGAGTAATACATGTTGCTTCAGAACTTGCTGATGAGTGCCATTGTGTCCAATGGAACTGCTCAAGTTTGATTTTCTAACACAAAATACAAGTCCTGGGAAATGCAGACAACTGTTTTAATATTTAGATCTTTGATCCATTTGGATTTTAGTACATGGGATAAGAATGGGTCTAATTTTAGTTTAGACAACTGTTTTAATAGAGACCAAAAATAAGGTACAGCTTTAATTAATAATTAATGAGTGCCTTAAGTATCCCAGGTATTGAGAATAATGTGACTGTAGCATGTAGGTTATAATTTACATGTTAAAATAATTTATAAAGCTGATTATATATCCTTAGCACACTTATCTGGACCTTTCCTGTTCCAGTCTTCGCTTCATTTCCCCTTATTTACTAATGAAAATGGCCAGCAGGCAGTGTGTGTAAGGTGGCCAACTGGCCCAACTTTATTCATAGCAAACATTTATTAAATACTTACTGTACACACTAATTCCTGTGCAAGGAATGCAAAGATGATTAAGATTTGCATTTATTTTTTTAACTTTTTTTTGGTACTGGGGATTGAACTCATGACCTGATGCTTGCCAGGCAGGTGCTTAAGCCACTGAACTAAATCCCCAGCTCTAGATGATTAAGATTTGGTCTTTGCCCTTACAGAGCTGACAGCATAGGGGAGATGAATTATTTTTAAAGGGAGAGATGGGATCCAAAGCACTGCAGAAGTACCAAGTTATGTTCAGAGTTTTGCTCTATAGGTTTCCCCTTAAAGAACAGGTCAAATATCACACCAGTGATTTCCACTAGGTAGAAAATACTGAAGTTAATACTTCATAAAAAAAATACTTTATTTTGAAAGTTTGAATTGAGGCAGGCATGCCAGGCATGATGGCAGATATCTATCCTGGCACTCAGGAGGCTGAGGCAGGAGGAAGACCACCATGAGTTCCAGGCCAGCCTGGGCTATGTAGTAATTTCAAGGCTAGCCTAAATTATGTAATACGACCCTGTCTCAAACAATAGTAGATATTAATAATAATAACTTGAAGAACAGCCACAGATTACAATCAGGGTACAATGTTAAGGGAAGTCATTTAGTCATCTAAGGGTTGGTACCCAATTTACCTAGCTGGAAAGATGTCATGGGCTTCTGAGGTGAAGCAGTGTTTCTCAAACCTGGGTTTGCCAGAATCACCTAGAGGGCTTATTAAAACATGCTGCCATACCCCACTTGCAGTTTCTACTTCAGTAGGCTTTGCAAGGTGTTGCATTTGAATAAGGTACCAACAATACTCTGAAATTAGTGCAAAGTATCTAATACAGACCAAGCTCAGCTCAGGTGTCTGTACCTGAGAAACTAATACACATCACCACCTTAGTGAAACAAGTTTGGACATGACTTTATGCCTCTACTGAACACAGTGACTGTGACTGTAGAATTTTTTTACTTGAAATCATGACAGGCAGGCTTATAACAAAGTTACAATTAAAACCTCTTTATCCAGATCATCCTTTAAACAGGATTCTTATTTAGAAATCACACGCTTTGCCCACTTTCTTCATCAAACCTGGTGTCCTAGGATGAGCTACCTAGTATGACACGTATGTCACACTAACAGTCTGGTCGCCAAGGAGATTCTATAGCCACTCTAGACAAGCTCGTTTTCTCTCTCTGTTTGTCGTAAGAGAGTATCTCAGGCCAAGGGCACAAGGCTGAGAAGTGAATGTGATGGATCCAGTCAACAGAGATCAGAGGTGGTCATCAGGCCAGTAAATTCGCCATGTTCCATAAGCAGCAAGAGTACTTGAGTTCAAATGGTAAATCTTGAGGTTTGGGGCCTGAAGGAGTATCAGCTTCTGAGAGCAGTCCAGATACCCTGCCTTGCAGAAATACAAGGCAAAGGCCAAGGCAGAAATTGCATCTACTTGCTTGCTCCAAGAGTCTTCTTTCCCTAACTTCATCTGAGTCATGAGGTTTCCCTAAAAAGAAACTTATTCTGAAGAGAAAAACATTTTTTACAATGCTAGGGATCAAACCCAGAGCCTCGTGCATGCTAGGCAAAGGCTCTACCATGGTAATTCGCTAACTCCCCAGCGATACAACTGTTCATCATATCCCCCTGTCAGAGGTAAGGACAGTTTATTCATGGAGGTCCAGAATTCAGCACTTCTGGAAACAAGTCAAGTTCCTAGAAGTTTATTGCTTGTTTCTCTTCCAGTATTGTGCCCTTGATTCTTGCATAAAATTCTGAAATGCTGGCTCTTCATGGCTTTCTTCTGTAACTGCAAGGAGGAAAAAGATGATTTTCTAAAAAACTCTTCAGACAAACAGATCAGAGCTCCTGTCACCCATCAGCAGAAGCAGTACTGTATTTCCAAGAAACTACGCATTTCTCACAAGGAAAGATACCCCAGAAGCATGCAGAACTTAGCATGCTGCCAAAATGTACAGCTTTATAAGTGGGGAAGAATATCTCATTTATAAATGTCAGTTCCATGAGATGCGACTCTTAGGTATTTTTATTTGTATTTCTTTATTTTGTGGTATGTTTAGCCAAAAGAAATAAAAACATACCCACACAAAGATCTAGTTGTAAATGTCTATGGCACCTTTACTTGTAACAGCTCAAATCAACCCAAATGTCAATTAACTGTGGATGGATAAGCAAACTATAATACATCCAAGTAACAGAATATTACTCGGTAATAATAAAGGACATACTGCACTACTGTACTGATGAACATACTCCTATACTCCATGCAACAACATGAACAAAACATGAAATAATTATGTAAAAAAAAAAGTCAAATATAAAAGACTAAATACAATCATTCCACTTATATACTACTCTGAAATAAGCAAAACTGTTGCAACAGAAATCAGGGGCAGTGTGTACTGTTAGCATGCATGAGGTCCTGGGTTCCATCTCTAGCACCAAAAACAATTTCTTTTAAAAGCTTTTTATCTGGGCAGTAGCACATATCTGTAATCCAGCACTTGGGAGGCTGAGGCAGGAGCACTGCCACAATTTCCAAGTCAGCATAGGCTACATAAAGTCCATTCATGACCACTGGAACTACATAGTGAGACCCTGTCTCAGAAATTTTTTTTTTTAATTAAAAAATTTAAGGGGCCAGGGATTTAGCTCAGTAGCACAGCACCTGCCTGGCAAACATAAGGTCCTGAGTTTGATTCCTGGTATGTCCCAAAAAGAAAAAAAATTTAAAACCAACAAAATGTATCATGTATACAAATTGCCCATGATAAACATGATCATTATGTGTATCTAAAATGTACCAATAAACTTAATGTTTTAAAAAATTAAAAACCAAAACAGTAACAACAACAAACAAAAATCCTGGATTCTTTTTTTTGGTACTGATGATTCAACTCATGACCTTGCCAGACAAGCGTTTGTACCACTGAGCTAAAACCCCGGCCCTAATCCTGGATTCTTCAAACTAAGTTAGAATATAAAGCTCAGAAGACACAAGACAGGGCCAGGGATATAGCTAGCAGCACAATGCCTGCCTGGCAAGTGCAGGGTCATGAGTTCAATTCCTGATACCCAGAAAAAAAGGCCCAACACCAAAGGCCTGGAGCTAAGTGAATATTATATTAACCATTTAATAAGAAGGCAAAAACTCTCCATACAGGAAATTCTGCTGGTGCTATATCCTTCACCTTCTCTTTTTCCTACCACTAACCACAAGCTCAAGGTCTCTCGGTGAGAAAGTCCTGAGCGAGCCACATGACTGTTCTGTTTCCATGAGCCACCTCGGCCACCTTACCTCTGTGATCAATGTCATCAGTATCACTGTCGGCAACCTCATCCTCTTCATCCAAGGTTCCTCGAGTTAGGATCAAGTCAGAAGGGTCCAGCGCAGGAGATGCACTGTCTAGAGAAAAAACACCTATCAGTACAGGTACCTCTTCAAAGAGGCGATTCTGAATCAGTAACTGGTTATAAATTGGCAGGATATGGGTTCACAATGAATATAATGCAGGCCCTTGCTGCTTCTAAATGTATTGCTAATGTTGCTTAACAATCTACAGTAGATTAGTTCAAAGTGCTATTGTAAGCCCAGTAGTACAAGGGGCCCCGTACTTCCTTCTGAAAAGAACACAAGACACTCAGTCCAGGAGGAGCAGTGTTCTTTTCATTAGCACACACCCTAGAAGACAGTACTGGTATGATCTGTCCCACAAAGACTGAAGTCACGTGAGCAGATCCAGTGTGCTGGTGGCTTGGGGTGAAAGAACAGAGCCCTAGGAAGCTCCCTGGTGGATGCTGAGTTCAGAGGTCTGAAGAAAGCACAGGGTGAAATGAGAAGAGCCAAAGCATTTTTCAAGAAAAGGAGTAGAAGCCGGGCATGGTGGCACACTCCTGTAATCCCAGCACTCCAGAGGCAGAGGTAGGGAATCACAGTGAGTTCAAGGCCAACCTGGGCTACAAAGTTCAATGCCAACCTGAACTACATAGTGAAACCCGCCTCAGACCCCAAAAAAAAAAAAAATAGGACAAAAAACGGAAAGTAAAATATACTAATAGAAGTAAAATTCCTTAGGACAGAGAGGGCAAAGTTTTTAGAGCTTTCAATGATAACGATCATCTCACTGTGACACAGATGCCACAGTTCGCCATCACGCCCTAGCAAAACTAATGAGAAAAAAGTCTAATCAAGTAACTGCTGGCAGGGGATTCACCCTCTGGGCAACAGTTGCCGTGAAAACCTAAAACCACTGAAGAACACAACCACTCTCTTCAGGAACCTAGGAGGCTTTCAGGAGCTCAGTGGGGAATAAGGAGGGCCAAAGGCAGCAACATAAAGGGGCACAAAACTCAAGGGACTTGTGACCCTGAAGGGATGATAGCAGAATGTGCTACCAAGTAAATGCTTCATTCTTTTCCCAACCAGGCATTATCCAACTATTCTTGAGATTTTTTCCCCCCAGCGACCCAGGGAAACTAAACTTGTCATCTTACTGGTTGACCATAATTTTGTCCTACCTTATACTCACCTTGTGATTTTCCATTGTATCAATATTAGCTAAGCAGCTGTCCTTGTTATCTTATTAGTTAACTAAAGTTTTGTCCCACCTTAATACTGGCCTCACCTCATGGTTTTACTCTATAAAACTCCCTTGAGAAATGGGTTCCCTGGGCCACCCACTTGGGACCCCCTTCTGTCACTCTTAGGCAGAAGATTTCTTTCTCTCAATAAATACCTTCTACTCTTTAAAAAAAAAAAAAAATTAAGGGAAAAAAATCAAATAGCCCTATCAATAAATTAGCAAATGACCTAAACAGATACTTCTCAAAAGAAGTGCCTTAGCAATAAATACAAGAAAAAATGTTCATCATCATTGGTCATTAGAGAAATAGAAATTAAAACCACACTGAGATACCATCTCACTCCAGAAAGAATGGCCAGATCAAAAAACTACCAACAACAAATGCTGGAGAGGCTGTGGGGAAAAAGGAACTCTTCTGCACTGTTGGTGGGAGTGTAGACTGGTGCAGTCACTGTGGAGGTCAATCTGGAGATTCCTCAAAAAGCTGGGGGTTGGAGGTCCCATTTGACCCAGCTATTCCACTCTTAGGTACATTCCCAGAAGATCTGAAAACATCTTACCACAGTGATATATGCACACACATGTTTATAGCGGCACAATTTGTAATAACCAGATCTTGGAAACAACCTAAGTGCCCATCAACCAAGGAATGGATTAAAAAAATTGTGGTACTTTTATACAATGGAGTACTACTCAGCTATAAAGAATAATCACATTGAGATATTTATAAATAAATGGATGCATCTTGAATCTATACTCATAAGTGAAATAAATCAAACTCACATGTATAAATACTGTATAGTCTCCCTAGTATAAGAAATGGTAAGAGTACAGAAGATTTTATGGAAATCATGGTTCACCATTATACTGCTTTGATGTCTTATATCTTCATTCATTGGTTAGAATGGTTTTATTCTGTTTTGTTTGATCTTAATATATGTGATCATATGAATAGTTACTTTGAAGACAAGACCGTATGGTAGCCAGTGTTGATTTAATATCATCTTGCTCTGAAGTCCTAACATGCTTTTGTTTTTCTATTACCATTGGTTCTATCACATTGTGTCTTATTGGATTTTAATATGTATGATAGTAAAAACAAAATTTTTATGGAAAATGAGATAATATAGCAGCCATTGTTCATCTTTGGTTATTTGGTTCAGAATGTCTTGGAATAGTTCCATTCTCTTGAGTTGTTTATTCTACTTTGTTATGTTTGACATTACTGTGTGTAAAGCTAAGCTCAACTATTTCAAAGAAAGAGACATTATGGTAGCTACTGTTAATACCCAATTGTCTTGTTGTGAAGTGCTGTGTTGCTTACATTGTTCTGCTCTGATCTGCTTAGATCTGTCCTCTTTTGTTTTATTCTCTTTAAAATAAAAAAAAAAAAAAATTAAAAAAAAAAAAAAAAAAGAAGTGCCATAGCCTGGGTGTGGTGGCACACACCTGCAATCCCAAGACTCCTGGTGCAGGACACAGGTTCAAGCCCAGTCTGTACAAATTAGTGACTATGAGACCCTGCCTCAAAATAAAAAAGGGCTGGGGATATAGCTCAGTGCAAAAGCCCTGTGTTCAATCCCTAATTAAAAGAAGAAGGGAGAAGGAGGAAGGGAAAGGGAAAGAGAAAGGAGAGGAAGGAGAGGAAAAAGAGGAAGAAAAAGAGGAAGATGAAAAGGAAGAGAAAAAAGTGAAACAGGAATCAGGAGGAGGAGGAGGTAAGGAGGGGGAGGAGGATAAATGGCCAGTGAGTGTATGAAAACATGCTCAACGTTTATAGTCACTGGAGAAATACATCACAACCACCCTGGGACACCAGCTAACCCAGTCAGGATGGCTAGCATCAAAAATAGAAAAGAAGAGTTGGGCAAAGTGGCTCACTCCTAGAATCTCAGCATTCTCAGAGGCCGAGGCAGAAGAACCTCGAATTCCAGGCCAGCTTGGACTACACAGTAAATTCGAGGCCAGCCTGGACTACGTGGTAATAAACAGAGTCAAACAAGTAAGTAGTAAGCAAATAAATACAAAAAACAAAAACTGTTGACAAGGACGGGGGTGAAGAGGAACCCTTCTACACTGCTGGTGGGACTCAGCAGAGAGATTCCTCAAGAAACTAAAACTAGAACTATCACCAGCCCAGTTATACCACTTAGGGTACACCCGAAAAAAATCAAGGTCAGCATAATACAGACTACCGTAAGTACAAACGACGTCCATTCTGGGAGAATGTTCGTAAGTCACATTCATTCCTGAGTCTCACAAAATGTGTCTCATACACCTATGACACAAATATACAATGTAAAGCATAAAAAAACCAAACACGAGGTCTGTTTGCATCTGTGAAAGTTTACAATTCGAATGTTTGCAAATCAGGGATTGCTGTACCTGGGCACCCACATTTACCGTGACACAATTCACAAAAGCCGAGACATGGAACCAACCTAGGTCCCTATCCACAAACAACAGATAAAGAAAATGTGGGAACAGAGGGCTATTTGGCCATAAAGAACAAAATTATGTCATTTGCAGAAAAATAAATGGAACTGGAAGACATTCTATTAAGCAAAAATAGGCCAGACTCAGTAAGACAACCATGTTCTCCCTCATATATAGAGTCTAGAAGAAAAAAAAATGGTACAAAAGGAGAAGGGTGACTATCACTAGGCCAGAGGAATGAGTACGGGGAGGTGGGAGTGTAATAGAAGATAAAGGGAGATGGATATGATAAAAATGTTATACTCATGAACGAAAAAAAATACACTGAAACCCAGTATTTTACAAAATGAATAAGCACTAAAAAAAAAAAAAGCTTTACACATAGCCGCTCAAAAAAGTCCACTCCCTTGCTAGCTGTGACACCAGAAGCCTGCCCAATACCTTTGGTGGTCCCCGCATCCAAGGCCACAGAGCCCATATCCTTCCGGAGGCGCTCCAGCTGCTCTTTCTGCTGCTCGCTCTGCGCACTGGCCTACAGGTAGGGAAAAGGTCATCGCATTAACAAAGGAGTCCCACTGGGACAGAGGGTCAGTGGTCGAGTGTGTGCCTAGCATGTACAAAGCCCTGGGCTAAATCCTTAGCACTGCAAAGTAAAATGAAAAAGGACCTGGACTAGATGACACTTCTAAGTGAAGAGGAAGAATCATGCAAACATTGGATGCTCATGAAGGAGAGCAGACAAGGGACAGAAATACTAAGTAGTGTAGGCTCGGGTGACAGTAGAAGTTTACACCACTACAAGATTCAGAAATAGAAAAATATACTCCAAGAACCCTCAAGGACGGCTAGAAAGAGGCTAAGAGTCAGAGGACTTAAAAGCAGACCTGAGGGCAGGACACTGACCATTTGGGACAACATTTGTGAGCCACCTCTCTATTCTTAAAATTGTGAGCCACCTATATCAATTGTGAGCCACCTCTCTATTCTTAAAATTCTATAACTAATTTTTAAACAGATCTTAGAGCAGGAGAGAAGGGCTTTGTATACACAACAGGAAAAAATCTGACTTCCGCTATTTCAAATACGAGCAGGAAAAACAATGAAGGGATCACTCTGCATAAAGAACATGCAGACAAATTTCCAGATTTAAATTAACAAGTATCTGAAGCCGTGTATAGTGGCATGGGCCTGTACCCCCAACCAGGAAAGCTGAAGTGCAAGGGTCATGTGAGTCCAGGAGTCCAAGACCAGACTGGAAACACACCAAGAACCCATCTCAGAACACACACACACAAAACAGGTATTTAAAACTCTGAAATTGCACCAGTTATATCTCAGTAAGAGTGTCAAAATAAAAAATAATTAAGTTAAATAAAGGAAACACTGATATTTAAAACACAAACATTTGTTAGGAGGCTCAAGGTGCTTGTTTTGTGTTTGCTTTTTTGTTTGGCTTGGTTTTGGTTTTTTGAGACAGGATCTATGTAGTTCAGGCTGGCCTTGAACTTGTGGTAATCCTCCCGAGTTGCTGGAATTACAGATGTGCACAATTATGCCCAGCTTTGTGTTGCTTCAAAAGACAAACTGTTGCCAGGCATGGCAGCCCAAACCTGTAATCCTGGCACTCAGAAGGCTAAGGCAAGAGGATTCAGTGCAAGTTCAAGGCCAGCCTGAACACAGTGAAAACTTGTCTCAAAAAGACAAGTTGTCTAGCTTTGTTGCCCACAGTGACTTCAAATTCCGAAGCTAGAATGCACCCAACTTCCCCAATACTTGGTATTGTGCCAAAGTACACAAATTTAGGTTTTTAATGACCCTAAGCTACACAGTCTTCTTTCTTACCAGTGATTTCTTCAGGCGTTCATATTCAGGACGATACTCCCTGGAAAGACAAACACTCTTTGACTGTCTTTGCTTAGTAATCCAAACTGCCCACTCCCACCCCGTCATTTCTCTTTCCTTGAGACTGACAGCAGTAATAGATCTGACTTCACTGAGTAACTGATGTAACAAGTCTTAGCTGCCGAGGGAGTTCATCCCTGTGGAGTTCAAAACCGAGGCACTTGCCCCTACTCAGAAAATGCGGAAAGCAGACAAACTCCTGACTGGGGGGCTGCGCGGGTTAACACTGGTGACACTGTGACTGACGCGCTCCATATTCACTTGAGGGCAACAGCAGAGGTCAGGACTGTGTCGCTCAGGAAGGCCAATGAATGAAGAAAAACTTGAGCAACAACCACAAATGGCTACAGACTGGAGTCTATTCTGAGGCTCTGGTAGATGGAAAAAAACAGAACAAAATACCCTGCCTGACGAACTAACTGAAAATGTTGTATCTGAAAACTACAAGGTAGTGGTCAGGATCCAGCAAATTAGGAAGCCGAAAGAGCACGCTCATGCGGCCCCCAGCATCCTGGAGCTCTACCCCTCTTTCCTCTAGGTCAGTGGAATTCCACGGTGAACTATGAAAACAAGCAGAACAACCATTCATCGTGAAATATGCTTACCATGCGTCAGGAACTGAGGGAAGGCCATTACAAACATTTTACCAAGTATCACAAATGAACTCGGGCCAAATCCAGCTGTTTCTGCAAATAATGTCTCGGGAACACAGCCATCCCCTTCCCTTTCTGAACTGGCTGAGAATGCTTTTGTCTCACAAGAGTGAAAGTCAATAGCCATCCATGAGCCTGAAATATTTGCTACTTGGTTCTGCACATAAAAAGTGTAATGAGGGGCACTGGGAAAACAGGCAGCCACCAGCATGCCACTCTGGTAAGTGGCTGTGGCCTGGCAAGCCATGGCCACCCCAGGGCAAGAACCATATCAGCGTTTCCTGAGACCCATGAGGCACCACGTTGGATCTTGGGGTGCTGGGAAAACGGGCAGCCAGTTCACCCCTCTGGTGGGCGTTTGTGAGCCTATCAGGGCTCACATCTCAAACATCCATCCCTCCCCCACCCTAGCAAGTGAGAGCCAGAGATCTGAGCATCTCTTGCGAATCTGACTATATGCAATATAGCAAATAAGGGGGATTTTCTTCTGCCATCTCTTTGAAGGCAAGTATTTTTATCTGTTTTGCTCTCTTCTGATCAATGGTATTGCTTTATTCAATATTCTGTTCTTGTAATTTCAGTATTTCCTTCCATACTGCTCTGCCTGATTGAAGGAACAATTACTGTGAAGAATACCAGATGTACTATTGTGCCTATTGCTGTTATCGCAGTAATATGCTATGAGGTTCGGTGCCAATTTCACTGCACTGCCTCAACTGGCGTTGTCCTGTCTTGTTCTGCTGTATTTTACTCCTTCAAAATAAAATAAAAAATAATAATAAGAAAAAAAAAGTGGAATGATCCCTGCTTCTTCATCACTCAGCAGAGTGAGGATGTGATTTTTTTTTTTTTTTCTTTTGCAAACCAGGGCCTTCACACTGAGCTCCAGCCCTTATTTTCTGAGATAGGGTCTCACTGAAGTTACTAAGTTGGCTAGGCTGGACTTGAACTTAAGGTCCTCTTGCCTCAGTCTCCCAGAATGCAGGGCTTCTGCATGGGCCACCAAACCCCCTTGATACTTCTATGTTTTAGAAAGGTTAATAGAATGAAATAACTGGACATGGTGGCACATGCCTTTAATTCTTGTATTTGGGAGGCTGAGGCAGGATGGTGTATTGAAAGCTAAGGCCCAGTATAGACCCAGGCTCAGGAGGAAAAAAAAAAAAAGTTAAGGAGATTTGCTACTCTTAAGTGTGACCAGGTTCATTACACATATACTTGGCATATACACAACAGACACAGTGAGAACCTAAAGGCTTTGCTAGCACCTTAGAACTGGGGTCGCTAAGGATGCCACTAATAGAAGGTTCCTTCACCTCACCTTTCATATTCTTCCGCAGCACTGGTGACCTGCTGCATGAGTTCATCGAAGCCGGTGCCCAGAACGGCGGAAACACCCACCACCTGCCAAAATCATCATCAACGCCACTGCAGAAACTAGGGAGCATTTTTCAGTGTTATGTATCATTTTTGGTTAAATGTCATAAAATTGTCACGGAAGTGGTATAAACTTTGAGAAGTCTCTGGCAAAAAAGAAAAGCTAAAACAGAACAAACCAGCATACCTAGTCAAGAGTCATGAAAATAAGTCTACAGAACATAAAGAATTGAAAAAAGAAAATGGTAATTAGGGCCAAATAAGTAGCAGGACTTATGATCCACTCCCTCAAAAACTAGCTGGGTGTGGTGGTGTATACCTGTAATCCTGGCACTTGGGAGACTGAGGCAGGAGGATCAGTGAGTTCGAGGCCAGTTTGGTCTCCATAGTGAGTTCAAGGCCAGCTTGAACTATATAGTGAGACCCTGTCTCCAAAAAAAGAAAGAAAGAAAGAAAGAAAGAAAGAAAGAAAGAAAGAAAGAAAGAAAGAAAGAAAGAAAGGAAGAAAGAAAGAAAGAAAGAAAGAAAGAAAGAAAGAAAGAAAGAAAGAAAGAAAGAAAGAGAACTTTTGGTACTGGGGATCAAACTCATAACCATGTGCTTGCAAGGCAGGCACTTATACTGCTGAGCTAAATCCCTGTGAAAGAAAAAGGAAAAGAAGAAGAGAAAAGAAAAAGAAAAAAACTAAAACAAACCAAACCATCTTCTGTTTGCTCAACATTTTACTAGGGCAGGTAAAGCATATTCTCTGCATCTCACACTCATATTTCCTCCTGTAAACTTCATCCTCCCTCTACAGCAATTACCTTTACCTTAAACTACAATTATCCTAAACTAGATCATGAACACTCAAAAAGTAGGATTTGTCTGTCTCTGTGTGTGTGTGTGGGGGGGGGGCTGGGCATTGAACCCAGGGGTGCTCTACCATTGAGCTATATTCCCAACTTTTTTTCTTATTTTGAGACAGGGTCTAAGTTGCTCAGGCAGGATTTAAACTTGTGATCCTCCTGCCTCAGCCTCCCAAAGCGCTAGGATTAGACAATAGCTAAGGCAAGGGACTCTCTCTTATCTTCCAAAGTTGTCTTTTCTGTGTGTCTTGTTTTTTTTATGCTGGGGCTCAAACCCAGGCTGCACACTAGGCAAGGGCTTTACCACTGAGCTACTCCCCCAGACCTCAACTGGGTCTATGGGTAAGCAATGCTTCAAAAGTCACTTTTCACAAGGTAACAAACTTCCTTCCTAAATGAGGCTCAGGTCAGTCCTGTGGGTTAAGAGGCTATCTTGAAAGACTACCAGTGTGAGAAGAAGACCAACTTTACCCTCAGTGAGCTGTAAAACTCATCTAACACCAGACTCATGGAACGTGTGAGGTTACTGACGTAAGTAGTTTCCTGATTCAAGGCATCCTGGAAAGCCTCAAAATCCTGCATCCATTCCACTGCAAAGCTGTGGTCGATGATGTCTGTCTGTGGCAGAGAAAAGGCAGCTATCAGCAACCAGAGGTGATTTTTTAAAATGTAAGATATTTTAAAAATTAAGTGATGACATCAAAAACCTATCATCTATGCCCACATCTTCTTTCTGTCTCCTCTGTCCTCCTCCTCTTCAACAACAGATTAAAAAATTGGGTTTTGTTGTTCTCTTTTTAGGAGCACTTTTGTGGTCCTTGCCCTCCTCACAGCCCTGCCTCAGGAATAACCAATATGCTATGCTTGAGGGGCTACTCTATCTGTCCTAAAACACTTGGGAGAAAAGTCAGTGCTAAATGACCATTCCACTGAATCAATTCTATTTCCTAGAAGTGCCCGTGACTTTGTCGTAATGAAACCTGAGTAAGTTATCCAGCACCTGATAGAATCCTTCCCACCCATCCAAGCCTTCTTGCAACCAAAGGTTGTGTTGAAAAAGATTATGCTGGGCCTGGGATTTAGCTCAATGGCCTAAGCGCCTGCCTGGCAAGTACGAGATCGTGAGTTTGATCCCTAGTACCGCAAAAAAAAAAAAAAAAAAAAACTATGCTGAAATGACAAGAAGGATCCACTTACTTTGTTCATGGCTACAATGAAAGGCAGCTTGGTTTTGTACAGGATGCTGAAAATCAAACATGGAGACTGTATTAGTGCAGTCACAGAAACCTTTGCCTGCTGTCAGTCTGTTGGGACCATGTAGAGAGAAGGGCAAAGGACTAAGACTCGCAGTTACACATTTTTACCTGGCATTCGCAGTCTGCTGTTCCTAAGAGTGAAAAGACTGACAATATCAAGCCAACAGCAACAACAAAAATGCCAGACTGTCACACACTCACCCATTCTCATGTGACCCATATCTCATTTGCTATTGATCCTAATGTGTGTGTTGGTTTGTTTTTCTGTTTGTTTGTTTTTTGGTGTTTTGGAGACAGGGGCTTACTAGTTGGTTCAGGATGGCCTTGAACTCATCATATAACCCAGGATGGCTTTGAACTCACAGTGATCCTCGTGCCCCAGCTTCCCAAGTGCTGGGATTACAGGCATGTGCCATGACTAGCCCTAGTTTTTAGACTTTACAAAATAGTTGTCCTTTTTCCAATGGAAGAAATGAACATCTACTGAATACCTATTGTTCCATGTAAGCATTTCTGTATCTATTACAAGTGTAGGGGCACGCCCGTAACATCACCACTCTAGAGGGTGAAGCAGGAGTGTCGCTGTGAGTTCAAGGCCAGCCTAAACTACTTGGTAAGACCCTGTCTCAAAAACAAAAACAGAAAAATTGCAATGTAAATATGTCCAACTTTTATTTGTCAATTACACCTCAAGAAAGCTGGGGAATAACATTATTTTATAATCCACACATGGTGGCACACAGCTATAATCCCAGCACTCTGGGAGGCTGAGGCTGGAGGATCACAAGATTGAGCCCAGGGCTGGGGATTTAGCTCAGTGGCTTAAGTGCTTGCCTGGCAAGCGCAAGGTCGTGAGTTCGATCTCCAGTTCAAAAAAACAAAAAACAAGTTTGAGCCCAGCCTGGTCAGTTCAGTGAGACCCTGTCTCGAAGTTTAAAAAAAAAAAGGGGGGTGGGGAGGAAGCTGGGGGCTGCTGGGAATGTAGCTCAGGGTGAAGGCCCTGTTCAATCCCCAGTACAAGCAAGAAAAAATTATTTTACAGACTGAAACTTTTTAAATTCTTCCTGGGTTTACTGAAGTATAATTGACAAAAATGGATATATTTAAGGTGCACAATGCAGTTTTTTAAAAGCAGATCTTTTTTTCTTTCTTCCATCTTTCCTTTCTTTCTTCATCCATTCATTCACTGGGGTGCTAGAGATCATTCCCACAACCTATCTATTGCTAATCCTGTGCTCAACAGCTGAACTACGCTCCTAGCTCCCAGGATACATTGATCTGTGAAATGATAACCATAATCAACCTAATCAAAAAACTGTCTTTTAAACAACACAAAAATGAAACAATCAGATCATATCATGAGACTGCCATTTGGATCAGGCTTTGTTACACCCAATGAGAAGGAACAACATTCCTAGTGATATCACAAGACAAATGTTGGTGGTGGCTTTTACATATTCTCAAAATTAAGTTCTCTCGGCTCTTAGGAGGGACTGAAGTCAGGAGCACTCTATTACTGAGCTATATCCAGTCTTTTTTATTTTTTAGTTTAAGACAGAGTCCAGGCCCGGGCAGAACCCAAACTTGTGATCCTCCTCCCTTAGCCTCCCGTAGTGCTGAGGTTACAGGCCTGTGCCATCATGCCCAGCTCCCCCAGTCTAATGTACTGACACAGCCCAGCAAGGCACATGCCTTCTTCTGTGGGTACACTGCAGGCACAGCTGTGCAGTGCAGAATTACAGGTAAATCTTTTTATTCCTAGTAGTTCCTCATGTTACTGTTTCGTTCTACCTGCCAAATGTGTAACAGCACCATTCTGATCAGACTTAGATTTCATTCGCTGGGAGAAACCACTGTAAGGTTCACAGGCATATAGTTTTCTTTTACTTTCTTTTTTTTTTTTTGGCTTTGAGACAAGGTCTTGCTATGTATCCCTGGCTGAGTTTAAACTTTCGATCCTAAATGCTAGGGTCATAGGTGTTCGCCACCACATCTGGTTCTAGACCACCTAGTTCTATAAGCCAAGGGAAGAAGATGAGAAAGTGACAGATGAGCATGTAAATGGCACAGATATCTCTACCCCACTGACTTTCTCCAACTCACAACCACTCAGCCAAGTGGCAACTCGGAATAAGCACAAATCCAAAGGTACACAATGAGGATTCAAAATCAAAAAGGAGAGAAGAGGAGGCCTCACTCTGATGGAAAACTGTGGCCACCAATAATCGGTTACCTGCAGGCATACAGCATATTGGACATGAAGGTCACTGGGTTAGTACTTCTCGATGTGTCCATCACATAGATGACCACTGTTGGAAATGAAGATGCCTAAAGCCACAAAAAAATTGAAGCTTTGGTCAGAGGCTCAGGACCTGTCTCCACACTCCTCTACCTTCCTGAACAGGGAAGAAGCATTTCAGGCAGAGTGTGCCAGCCTCTATAGCTCCCTCCAACAGACAGTGCCAGGCAATTAAACCGATACCAAGCTGGTCTAGCCCTCAGCTACAATCAGGAACAAACCTAGAGCACTCACCAGGGCCTCAGTGATGATTGTCCCAGAAGCTGACCAGGTGAACACTTCGATCTGTCCAGGTGTGTCAATTAAGACATACCTATGTGCAGGAAGACCATTAAAGAAGTGTTAGGATTGTGGGATGCAGAAAAGCATTTTTTTCACTCAGAACAGTAAATGTGCCAGCCACAGTGAGGCACACCCGTGATGCCAGCAACTCTAGAGGCTGAGGCAGGAACATCAGTGGTTGAAGGCCAGACTACACAATTTAAAATAAAACAAGAAGGCCTGGGGATGTAGTACAGTGGTAGAGCATTTGCCTAACATGGCCCTGGGTTCCGTCCGTAGTACTAAAAAAAAGCAAACAGCCACTCCACATCTGCATTGACACGTGGACTCCCTGCCATGGCCCTTAAACAGCATAGCATATTCCCAGATGTTGTTCTCTGGCCGTATTCACGCTAAGGACCAAGGGCAGCAACTGTGAACTGCTGCAAATGCTACCAACAAACTGAGATAGTTACAGAAGTACAATGTATTACACCTGAGGGACACACAAACCCAGAAGGCAAGCTCTTGGGAAAACATCTGGCTGCTTAGAGATAAGGGACTACAGGTGAGACCTAGAGGGACAGGGGCCCACCAGGGCATCTTCCTGAAATTCTAAAATTGACAGCCAGGTAAAGTGGTGCATGCCTGTAGTCCCAGGACTTGGGAGGCTGAGGCAGGAGATTGCTTGAGTTCAAGGCCAGCCTGAACTACACAGTGCAAAGCTGTCTCAAAAAAAAAAAAAAAAGAATGAATAATAAGATAAAATAACGTTGATTGTGGCAATAGTTGTACAATTCTGAGAAGGTACTAAAAGAATTATATATTTTAAACAGGTGAATTAGATAGAACATAAATTATATTTCAGTAAACTTTTTCTTTTTTTTTTTTAAACATGGGCAACAATAGCTAGGGTTGCAGACCAGAGGAAGAGTGTGTGCCTGGTACATATAAGCCTGAGTTTGAGCTCAGCACACAAACGTAAATAAACCAGCAGCTGGCCCTGGTGACACAGGCCTTGATCTCACCACAGATGCCAGGAGAAGGGTAACTTCCAAGCCAGTCCAGGTAACTTAGGAGGATCCTATCTTAAAATAAAAAGGAAAACCTAGGTCTAGCTCAATGCTAGAGCACTTGCCTACACACCCAAATGCTCTGGATTCTATCTCCAGGATCAATAAATAAATGGAAAAAAAATCGAAGAAATATTTCTCCAAAAAAACACAGCAATGTCCAATAAGGACATGAAAAGACAGTGGACATCACTGGCCATTATGGAAATACAAATGACAGCCACAATTCCATACCACTTCACAACCACGAGCATAGCTATAATCAAAAACAAAAGGAGGCTGGGGGTGTTGCTTCATGCTAACAGTTCATGCTTAGTATCCACAATGCACCAAAAAGGACGGAAGGAAAGAAGGATAGACAGACAGACAGACAGACAGACAGACAGACAGATTAAAACCTATCATTTAAGTAGGGCCTGGTGGCACAGGCCTATAATCCCAGTAAGGTAGAAGACTGAGAGAGGAAGATCATAAATTTGAGCCCAGTCTGGGTGACTTAGTTAAGACCCTGTCTCAAAATGAAAATTAAAAAAAAATTTTTTTTAAAGGGCTGGGGGTGGTGGTGCAGGGATTTAGCTCAGTGGCATAGAGCCTGCCTCGCAAGCACAAGGTTCTCAGTTTGATTCTGCGGTACTCCCACGCAAAAAAAAAAAAAAAAAATTCAGTGTGCCAGAATGACCAGCAGACAATAAGGAAGCAACAGCAACCTCCTGTGCACCAGGAATGTCAGCCTGGCCAAGAAGAGAAGACATCTACCTCCACCCCCTCATAAGTATCCTCTGGCTGACTCAGGCTGACTCGGAAGAATACAGGCTGAGAAGACAGCAACTGAAGTAAAGAAAGAACTTAATGCTTGTATTGTTTGATTGACTTTGCAGAACTAGAACTAGTAGTCTAAGCATCTATTGAGGGGATAATAATACACAATACAGTAATTAGTGTGGATTTCCTATTGTCTTGTTTTTGCCAATATCATTCTCATTATTTTGGTTTTATTGTTTTATTTTCTTTAAAATAAAATTTAAAAAATCATGTTGCTGGTAGAATGAAAAATGGGGCAGATGCTTGGGGGTCAGGGAAAGGAAGAGAAGTGACTGTTAATGAGTACGGGGTTTGGGGGAATAAGGAAAATGGTCTGACATTAGACAGTGGCTGTCAATGCACAAGCTAATGGAGATACAAAAATATTACATTATACATTTTAAAAGAGTAAGTGAATTATATTGCAGTTAAGCTGCGATTTTCTTTAAAAACAACTACCTCTAGTATAATCCCATGACTGCAAGAACACAATGACACATTCACCTCCGATCTTTGTGTAAATATACAGAAATGCAGCTGAGCATGGTAGAGGACCCTTGTAATCTCAGTACTCAAGAGGCTGAGGCAGGCGGATCATTGTAAATGAGCCCAAGGCCAGCCTGAACCACACAGTGAGACCCTGTCTCAAAAAGACAAAAAAAAAAAAAACCAAAACAAACAAACCAAAAAACCCCAAAAGAACAAAAAAGAAAACAAACACAGAATGCTAGTCATGGAAAAATGAGATATCATTGGTAACAGAAATCAGAGGGACCGTTTTATCTTTTAAGTACTGTGTATGGTTTTAGTTCTTTACAGTGAACCTTTATGTTTCTAAAAAAAAAAAAAACTGGCCTCCTTTCTTAGAATAAACTAAACCTCTTAAAAACTTAGTAATAGCTACATATGGATAATAATACTTTACATTTCGTTACTTTTCAAGTTGAAAAACTATTTTCTCTGAATCATATAAATTACATTCAGCTAAACAAGAGTTGTAAGAATATTCAGGAGGATTTAATGCCAACAAACACGGTTTCCCAAAAGAAGACTGGTAGATCCATGAATATGGACATCTCAAAATTCCTCCAGAGCTCAGATGGTGGTGCATGCCGGTAATTCCAGCACTCGGGAGGCAAAGGCAGAACAATCATTGTGAGTCTGAGGCCAGCCTGGGCTACACAGGAAGTTCAGGACTAGCCTGAACTATACAGTGAGACCCTGCCTCAAAAAACAAAAACAATTCCTCTAAAGAAATCACGTAAATTGGCAGTCAAAATAATTAGAGGTTGGAAATACTACATTCAGCTCTGTAATGTATAACATTTTAATGATTTTGTCATTCACTTCTTACTTCTACAGACTTCATCCCAATCAACATCCTGTCTGCTCCCAATGGAACCTGAAAACCTATCAAAGACTTGAAATTTGTCAACTGCAGGATAATAAACAGGTGTTCAACCTGACACGACTTACTTGGAAGTGTTCTGGGCTTTCTCAATAAATTTCATCACCTAAAAAAAAAAGATACCAGTTATAACAGGCTCTAATGTCACATCACAGGGTCCTCTCCAGGGTGGCCTGCCTTAGAGGCACCATCACCGCTCCATGTTCACAAACTAAGGACAATGACTAAAAAACTCATTGAGCCAAAGAGGCACAGCCCTGTGACGTCCTGTGTAACACTACAAGGACCTAAGGAGCTCAAAATTTAACTTGCCACCGTGAAGTCAAACCTTTTGGCACTCTGATGAAATTTTTCTTTTTCTTTCTTTTTTAAGACTCAAATGATGGGCCGGGGATTTAACTCTGCGATATAAGCGCATGGTAATGAATTCAATCCCAAGTACCAAAAAAAAAAAAAAAAAAAGAAACCTCAAATGATTCTCTTTCTTGAGCCTCCTAAACAGCAGGACTAGTGATGCATTTCTATAATGCATGGCTTTGGTCAACATAAACAGTAACGGAAAAAAAACTATGAAATCAGATGACAGAGAAAACCTAGAAAGTGACAAATATTCATCACAAGGAAAAACAATCCTTTCTGTCCCTGCTAGCCCAGCCCACCAGCATGCCCATCTACACGACACATCCTCCAGGTAAAAACACCACCCTCTATGAGAGAAAAGAATCCAGAGCTCTTATGCTTTATTTTGCTGGCTGTCACAAATAGTAAGCAAACTGTCTCACGACAGTCTCTTTCTCAGCCTACCAAGATGCCTACTTCTTTTCTATGTATTTCTCTTCATGTTTTCTGCTCTTTACAAATGTGATGAGGACAATCCATGAAGAGTCAGGCTTTTACACAGCCATATTTATAAACATGAACACAGAGTTACCTGATCAAATCTGGTAGCAAAGAGATTGAGTGAGGTCACTATGCCCCCGTTGGGACCAAGTCCATATCTAGACACTCAGTTGAGGACTTATACTTGATAGATTATAAAGTTCACCCCTTCAGTATTTGTCATCTAATAGTATTATACTAGAGTTCCATTAATGGATATGAGCACAACCCAATTCTTGACAATTAGAAAACCCTACCCTCAAAGAAATTCATTAACTGTCAAGAACTTCCTTATTCACTTATCATTTTAGGGATGGCTAGACAAGATGAAAAGAAACAAATTGACCAAAATATAATTTACAAATGTATTAGGCAGTGACACCCTGATTTTAGTCATCACAATCAGTTATATAACACCCCTTGCTTTCATCATTATCAATCAAGCAATGTGCTGATCAGAATTCATAATGAGATTTGCCTAGAGTACACGTCATATAGGAATGAACTAATTAATCAAACTACTCATATGCTGAATCTCCCTGTCTGAAGAGGCAGCAATCAAAGAATATATCAATTCTCCAAGGCAATACCGCACTGTGGGACCAAGCAGCAGTGAGCTAGTCTCTCCTTTTTCCTAATTAACTAATGACTATGGCTTTTGATCACAGGACATAGTAAGAAAATAGAGAGCCAGGCATGGTGGTGCACGCTTGTAATCCCAGCACTCGGGAGGCTGAGGCAGGAGAATCCTTTCGCATTTGAGACCAGCCTGGGCTACAAAGTGAGCTCAAGGCCAGCCTGAACTGCATAGTGAGACCCTGTCTCAAAAAGCCAGAAACAAAGAAAAAGAAATCACAGAGATCACAAACTAAAATATTTCTGATCATTGTAATACCTTACCTCAATTCATCTAACATTCTCCTAAGAAACTTACTTCAATCAATCCTTTTGCTTGTATATTTGAACAAGGAAAGCAAAAACTCTCAAAGCTATAAAATACACAGAAACCAGCAAGGAACAACTCAACACCTTAGTAGACACTGCAAAGGATACTGTTTCATGACTTCTTTATACTTCACAGTGTCACGAATATCTGGAAAAAAAAAAAAAGAATTAACTAGAACATGACACATAAGGTAAAAAATAATTTCAGAGCCTCCAATTTTAATTCCTAAGCCAAAAAGCCTCTCAAGTACAGAAAATGTGTTTCTACTCTTGGTATCACAATTCCTTTTTATATTGTTCTTTCTTTCTTTTAAGACAGAGTCTTGCGATGTAGTTCAGGCTGGCCTTGAACTCACTAGGTAGTCCAGGTTGGCCTTGAACATGTGGTGATCTTTCTGCCTCAGCTTCCTAAGTCCTGGGATTACAAGTGTGTGCCACCACACCGGCTTCATATTAATATTCTAAAAAAAAAAATTTAAGGGCCAGGGATATAGCTCAGTGACACAATGCCTGCCTGGCAAGCGCAAGGTCTTAAGTTGGATTCCCAGTACCAAAAAACAAACAAACAAACATAAAAATAAAAAACATTTAAGTAAAGTTAATTGAATTGTTATAGAGAAAGAAGGAATGACATGAGGAGAAAGACTAGAAGGGAAAAAGATATCCTATTACCACTTTCCCTGACAGCAAAAAATTAAAACTAGCCTATTATGTTTCTCTTGCCAGAATACTCTTCTATCAATTTCACTGGTTTCCTTCCAGACACAAGACAATTGCCGAGAAACTCATGAAACAGGTTAGGCTAGAAACACTCAACTTACGGTACAGACATTCTGAAACAAGGTGAAAGCTGCTATGTAGCCTAAATATTAGTACCCTTGGCACAGAAACACAAGAAAAATCAAAAGTAAAAGACCTATTTCGTACTAATTTAATCTTTTCTTTTTTTTTTTTTTGGTACTGGCAATTGAACTCACAGCTTCATGCTTGCCAGGCAGGCGCTTGTGCCACTGACTATATCCCAACCCTTTGTAATAATTTCATCCTCTTGATAAACCCAAGACAGAGAGGCTTCTTAAAAATCTGAGTCAGGAATGGTAGTATATGCCTGTAATCCCAGCACTCTGATAGTCTGAGGCAGGAGGATCACCAGTTTGAGGCCAGCCTGGGAACCTTAGCAAGGTCTTGTCTCAAATAAAATATTTTTTTAAAAAATGGTTGGTGATGTAGCTCAGAATGAAGGTCCTGGGTTTAATCCCCAGTATAACAAAACAAAACAAAACAAAAATCTGTGCACCTAAACCTATCTACTTGTAAGGTTTCCCTCATCAACTATTAAAATTCCATCCTTTAAGTGAGAACATGAGAAACAGTTTCTCAAATTCTTTTAAAATAATGTCTGCTTAATACTTTTTCTTTATTGTCAGGTGTGGTGGCACATGCCTATAATCCCAGCACTCAGGAGGCTGAGGCATGAGGACTGCCAAGAGTCGGAGATCAGCTTGGGATACATAGTTTAAGGCCTGGACTACATAGTGAGGTCCTGCCTCAAAAAACAAAACAAAAACTTCCTTGTATGACTATGCCAGAGGCACAAGAAGCTTAACAGAATCAAAAAGTAATGAGGAAGAAAAGGATTAGCACAGAGTAATGGCTTGGAAACAAAGAAGCCTGGATCCTATCAAGAATCCAGACACTGAGCCAGGTGAGACGGTGCATGCCTGTAATCCCATAATCCCAGCACTTAGGAGGCTGAGGCAGGACTGTACAAATTCAAGGCCAGCCTGAATTACATAGCAAGACTCTGTCGCAAAACAAGAAAAAGAATCCTTACACTAGAACACACTCATTTCTGATCATTTTTAGAATCACAAACTCTAGTCTGATTCATACCAGGAAGCTCTCTTTAAAACAAGGCAAACATCCAACATGCACACACATTTTCCCATATAATTTTGAGAGGAAAGGTAAGTGTGAATGGGAATGACATAAAGCAGTGTAGGAAAGTAGAGGACAATAAAGAGAGAAAATGGGAGTAAGGATGAAGCCTGTTTAGGCACTCCAGCAAATCCAAAGGAAATCAAAGTAGGCAAGTAAAAAAAAAAATCAAAGCGAATAACTGCAGGCACTAAAGATTAGCAAGAACACAGTTTCCATTCACGTTGAGGCATTTCTAAATTCTGGGACATGCTACTCACCAATATTGGCGGGAAAGGGAACTTCATGTACAGCTGGGTCCAGGTTGATCACGTAAGGTGGACAGCTTTGACTATGCAGGTGCCCTGTGAGCCTCTGTAGAAATATAGGGAGTTGCAGAGGTGAAAAGGAATAGTCACCAGGTGGGAGAGAACTCCCATTCCTTCGTGCCTGAAGATTTTAGCACTACTTCCTTCTATTTAACATACCCACCCACTCTGTCTACGCTCAGCTCAGTTTTAATGCTGTTTTCAACCATCTAACAGAGTCTCTCCTGCTCTTGATCATTTATATAACTAACTTTCTATGTATTTTCCCCTACTTTCTTCATTAAACTGTAAACTACATGACAACCGGAAATTTGTCCACATCATTCGAGCTAGATCTCCCACAAAAAATAAGTCCTGAGACAACTCTTCCCCGAAAACCTGTGTGTCACGATGTCCCAACTCTAGAATCACTCACAAGCCCCAAGCTTCGGGCAGCCGGCAATTTTATCAGTGAAAAAAAATTGGTACAACGTGATGAACTGTTCAACGCCCGCAGGAAGGAGGCGTAGAGCACAGCCTTCAGCGACCCTTGCAGGGTCCGAGGCTTCGCACGCCGAGGAGGTAAGTTGATGAGAAGCCCCCAGAAGCTAGCAGCCCGGGCGCTGCAATTTCCCAAAGCAGACCTTCCTACCCTTGCTCCCTGGCCTTTCGCACGCCGAAGGCAACCTCTCGAGCACCCTACTACGCCCACACTGTTCATGTCACCTGAACAAAGGTGGTTTTCCCGGATCCTGCCATTCCCAAAACTAATAGACACACAGGTGGTCGAGGAGCTCCAAACTTTGGAAGATCAGCCGCGCTCCCGCCCGCCGCCATCTTCCCGCCAGTCCAGCCCACAATACCATAGAGACGCCTCCAGCCTAGAGAGACTTCCGGTCCTTCCTGGGCCTAGGAGGTGCAGATGCTTACCTCGGTCGCAACCCAGGACTACACCGCTGTGGGGACGCCAGGTGGCGCCTGCTAAGGGGCTAACCCGACGTGGCCAGGTCGTGACAGTGGTTGGGAAGCGAGGGCCTGGAAAAAGGAGAGGAGGAGTACAAGTACCGGCAAGAGGACACTGACCCGCAGGGACTGGAACCTGCAAGGGACAACGCCGTGGGTGTCCGTGGGGCGAGACGGGATCCCCAGAGCGGCGACCCGGCCGACCCCTGACGCTGCGCAGGCGAGCTCGCATCTTCCCTAGAGCTGAGGGGAGCCGCTGGAGAGCTGGCCGCTAGGGCTCCTTTGACGACCGGATAACCTGCAGCTACTACTAACGGGTCCTCAGGACCCGATGCATTTTTACAAGTGCTGTGTTTTCTTAATGTGTCAACACTGCTTACCCAGCGTTTCTAGAGTCAGGAGTACTTAATCCAGCGCGCATGAGATAGGGTAGTAAATACACCACTTTTTTTCCTGTGTAAAAGCACTAACATTATATACAGGTTTTACTTTTTTAAGTGTGGCCACGAAAATATCCATTCAAGCCAGGCACGCATGGTGGCTCATGCCTGTAATCCCAGCACTCGGAAGGCTGAGCCAGGATGATCCTTGCAAATTCGAGACCATCCTGGGCATCCTGCAAAGTGAGCTCAAGGCAGCCTGAACTCCATAGTGAGACCCTGTCTTAAAAATCACAATAGCAACAATAATAATAATATGAAGCGTGTGCAATGGCAATTCTGTTGACAAAGCAACCAAAGAGCCTAAAATTATTCACTTTTTATTTCTTTTTGCTATGCAGTTCAGGCAGGTCTTGAACTCACTTTGTAGCCCAGGCTAGTCTCGAACTCAAAATGATCTTCCTGCCTCAGCCTCCTGAATGCCAGGATTACAGGTGTGGGCCACCATAATTAGCTATTCACTTTTATAATGACACAAAATCTGGAGCTGATGCTTTCGATGGAAAATGTGCATTATATTCCACATCCAACAGAACCATTGGCCGAAGTAGTTTTTTATGCCATTTTAAATGTGTTAGTTCCCATGTATTATACCAGTTTTCACAAAGAGGGGGATAATAAAATATTTTGATTTTACTAAAACTCTTGGAATGCAGTTGATTGGGAAAAAATCTACATTCCATAATGCCTACTAAAAAAGTGTCCATAAAAGTACAAACACGTATAGAAGAAATTCTGGAAATAGATTCCTGTTATAGAAGAGCCCAGGCTACCTATTGACAAAAGCAAAAGATGTGCCATATGCCACAGCATCGAGGACAGAAACCTGCTATGCAAACTGATGCTTGTAAAATGCCAATTTGTCCTAGTCAAGTGTGGTGGCTCACGGCTGTAATCCCAGAACTGGGGAGGCTGAGGCAGGAGGATCGTTGTGAGTCTGAGATCAGCCTGGGCTACAAAGTGAGCTCAAGGCCAGCCTGAACTGTATTGTGAGACCTTGTCTAAAAATAAAAAGTTTGTCCTGTTTTGAAAATTAATATTTTTATGTTACGAATACTTACCTTACGTGTTTACAAATAAAAAACAGCATTTTTTACTTCTATAAAAATAAAATTTATGGTTCCTGAGGACCCCTGAGTAGTATGCATGTAACTAAAATGAATTGGTAGCTATGGGTTAAATAGCTGGGGGCTGCAACAATCAATAGCAAGGCAGCAATAGCAAGCAGCTTGTGACTTCCGGACTGGCGTGTGACCTCTGGACCGCCTGCACCCCGCAGAAGCGCATGACCCGCGGGGTAGCGCCAGGGCGGGGAAGTACCCGTGACTGGACCCTGTGGTCACCAGCGGCCCGACCCTGCCACCAGCGCATGCTCCTCGGCCTTCACCCTCCGCGACCTAGTTTCCCTAATGAGGGTCAGGATCCCCAGAGCCTGTAAGTACTGAGGGCGCGCGCGACTCCCCCAGGGGCTCTGGGAAGCGTGGGAAAGACGCTTCAAGAGCCCAGGAAAGTCTTCCTGGACCCGACCACCCAGTCTCTTCCCGGGACCCTTCGGAGCTGGTACAGTGGAATCCGTGAGTGATAAACACCGAGTTTCACACCTAGATTGCCACTTGTAACCGTGTTATGTTGTGCACAGGTCGCTTAAAGGTTCCGATGGCTTTCTCCTTTGCAATGTTGAGATATATTGCTTAAACTTGTAGGGAATGCATAGTGTACGTGGGAAGCCACATTTACCATCTTTATGCCTAGCTCTTCCTGTGCCTTGCAGTTTCTGGAGTGCAGTTTGAAAGATTTTTTGGGTCAATTAAGGACTACTGTGCATTTAAGAAATTATTTCCCAGCACAGTGTTCTGTAACCCACCTCTGTAACCCACATTATGGAAGGGAAAGCAGAAGGATTGTACATCGGAGTCCAGTCATGTATCCTGGTGAGGCTATGGGTGAGAATAATACATACTGAAAAAAAGGACTGGGCTCAGTTGGAAGGCCCTGAGTTCAATCCCCAGGACCACAGAAAATATTTTCCTAAATTGTGACTGAGAACTGATTATGGGATGTCTGACTTGTTCTAACTTCAAGTTTGCTGAGACTATAGCAATTCTCCCTAGTCATCCCCTGTACACCACCCCCTCTCAATTTTTTTTTTTTTAAAAAATTCAAATTCCTAAATTAAGAAAAGATACTCTTAATCACTGTATAAAATTAGGAAGGTTTTTGGATTTAAGGGCACTAGGGTATAATATCTGCCATGGAAAATTATTTTAAAGGTTTTCTCACTTAATTTCTAGAAAACCAAAAAGTTTGATTTCGTCCAGAAGACCGTTAAAAACACAGGTTTTCCTACTCCCACTGTAGAAGAGCTAAAGGAAAGATGCTAGCAGAGGAAGATGAATAATGAGAATTTAAAAAAAAAAAAACCCTCAAATTAGGGGGAAAAAAAAGCAGCCCAGAACCGTGAACAGTTACAGAGGGAGCGTTTCCAACAATAGGATATTGAACCTGAGGTTGAGAACCTTCAGGTAGGCAAACCAAATCTCACTTCTGAAACAGATCTTGCAGAGGGAAAAAGATTCAACCAGAATTGAAGTAGCCATTGTGGGTGCTTTCTACCACTAAGAAGAATCAGACATTACAGAAATAAAACAATCCCAGAGGCTGCTAGGGACTGGGAAATACTTCCAGGTTCTACAGCAGAGGTATTCCTGAAGCAAGAATTGAGTTAGGCAGCCAATTGGGACAGAGAAAAAAAAAGTGCACGCAAGAGGAAGACCCAGGCTTGGGAGCCCACACTACTGTAGTTCAGTTGAGTTCTGCCTTACCATCAGGGGAGAAATCCATCAGTAGAGGCCCTAAAAAATGTGTTCTAGAAACTGGAAGCTTCTTAAACTGTGTTAGAAAACCAGAGTACAGTTGAAGCAGGTCTTCGAGCCAGGCTTGGATGGTGTTCAAAAGAACAGGGTGGTCCAAAGAACACACTGTACCCTCTGCTAGGCCCTGAATCAAGAATAAACCCAAAAAATCACGGCTGAGTGCTCGACACAGACCATCAGATCAAGAAGAGCTTGTAGTGAAGTCTTCCAAGTCCTGAAGGAAGGTGGCCTCCAGCCTAGATTGATGTACTCTGCAAAACTGTCACTAGAAATTAATGGAGAAACAAGATGCTTCCATGAGAAAGAGGAACTGGGCGAGTCTGTGACCACCAATCCAACCCTGCAGAGAATGCTGAAGGACATTGGAGAGAGAAAAAAAAATACTAGGATTTTAGAAACAGTGGCAGAAAGGCCTCAATGAGTGGGGCAGGCAGTAGAATGAAGGAGAAAACTAAACAAAGGCAGAAAAGTAGCATAGCAGAAATGAGGCAGAGAAGGATAACTAGAAACTCTAACATAATGGCCTTGATATGCTATATTCTTAATAGTGCACCAGGATTTAAAACCCACATTACTCACACTACTCTGCTTAGATGTATTATATTCTGTTCCAGTCATTCTACCTGTACTATATTTGAGGGCACAGACAATAATCCTGAAAATAACAGAATATAGTACAGTAATCATCCTTAATTTCCTATTAACTTAATCTAAAGCTCTGTAAAACCTATACTGTTTTACCATGACTGATAGATTCTGGTTTGTTGGATCGCTGTTTTGTATTGATAAATTTTATTCAAAGCTGTTATCATTGATAGTTTCAAGTCTGAGAGTATAGGCAACTGCACTTAAGATGACAAGATCCACTAGAATATCCACTATGGTTTGATTATTACCTGCCTTTGAAGTTTTATACTGTCTACAATGTTTTATCTTACTAATATTGTTATTTACTGCTATACTCAATTACACTGTTATATTCAATTATGCCTGATAATAGACATTCTATTGAAGATAATAAGAAACAACACAATAATCATTGTAGATCACCTTGTACTGTGGTTTAGTGCGACTTTTTGGTTTCATGTTTTTATAGAAATTTGTTTTGTTTTGTCTTGCTAAGTTTTGTTTTTCCCTCTAATACAGAAAGGATAGAAATACACAGATTCATGCATGCATAGCTGTTCACACTCTCACTGTTTGACTATCTAATTTGTATGCTTTAACTCTATAACTTGAGCAACTATTTCTAAGAGGATAATATGTAATTTATTAACTAGTGATTTCTTATTGTTTTTTTTAATTCTGTATTATCTCTACCCTTTACATGCTTTTGTTTCTCTTTAAATAAAATCTTAAAAAAAAAAAAAAAACAAGAATAAACCCAAACCGGAGTTGTGATACATGCCACTAATCCCAGTACTTTGGAGGCTGAGGCAGGAGTATCTCAAGTTTGAGCCTAACCTGGGCAATTTAGCAAGACCCTGTCTCAAAATAAACAGAACTGGGTGTAGTGATGCATACCTGTGATCTCAGCACTCAGGAAGGCTGATACAGGAGGATCATTGTAAATCTGAGGCCAGCCTGGGCTGCACACTAAAACCATCTCAAAAAAAAAAAAAAACCTAAATAAATAAATACAAATAAATAATGGCTGGAGTATAGCTCAGTGCAAAGGTCCTGGGCTCATCCCCTGTATACCACCCCCTCTCAATTTTTTTTTTTAAAAAAATTCAAATTCCTAAATTAAGAAAAGATACTCTTAATCACTGTATAAAATTAGGAAGGTTTTTGGATTTAAGGGCACTAGGGTATAATATCTGCCATGGAAAATTAAAGGTTTTTTCACTTAATTTCTAGAAAACCAAAAAGTTTGATTTCGTCCAGAAGACTGTTAAAAACACAGGTTTTCCTACTCCCACTGTAGGACTCACAAACAATAAATCATTGTACCAGCGCCAGTGTTCTAAATGCCAGAAATGCAACTACTCTTAAAAGTCTATCTTAACTTGAAATGGCATTTTAAAAGCTTAAACATATCTGGACTTTTTTTAAGTCCTGTGCCATTCATTTCTTAAGCAGCACTTATAATTCTAAAATGGCAAAAAAAATTATAGCAAATATTTCAGTTTTGGGTCATTTAGCTTTTCTTACCCATGCACTTTGTAGTATACACAACTCCCTTAGTAATTGGTATGCCACATGTATTTATGCCCATATCTCACTGTGTAGCCTAGACTATCCTCGAATTTGCACCCCATTCTCTTGCCTGGGCTTTCCAAGTGTGGAAGTATAGGCGTGGGCCACCCTACCCAGCCAGGAATCACCTTAGTGTATGCCTTAGTGGAGGTGTTTATTTTGCATTCATGACAGGCTGAGGCTAGACTATGATTAGAATATAAAATCCAGTATAGGAATATAGTCCCATATTTAACTTAATAGGAAAACAGGATCAACTTTGTTTTCCAGAAGTGATTTGTAATGAAAAACTTCAAAGTTTTCTGAATTTTCAGTGTTATTCCTAGGTTAGATAAATTTATTTAAAATTACATTTAAAGAATTCCTTCATGTACCTTTCATTCTAGCTTTACCATTTTTGGTTAAATATATTAATTCATTTAAAATAATCATTTTTTTGGTTATTAAAAGTTGAAAACTTACATATGGTTATAATTCGCTTTTATGATTCTAATATACTGAATTTGCTCATCACTTTTCTACTTACCATTCTTGTGTAGCTTAGTTTTAACAGAGAAATTATAGCTCGAGATAGCATGCAGTTCCCTTCACCTGAGTATCCAACTCAAGAGCTAAACAGACAGACAGGACTCAGAAAGCTTGGAATCTCAGACCCAACTTCCTGTTCTCATCCCTGTGGATATGAAGGACTCAGAAATTGGTGGAGACCTTGGCTTTGCCAACCTCCCACCCCCAACACACACCACTGTCCCAAATATCTAAGTCAGGAGTTAGAAATTCATCTGGCCACAGTATCTTTTTTATTTCTTCATTAAAAAGCATGCCTGAGGTTGTCTAAGACAGGAAAATGAACAATATCTATTAAGGTACTCCGAAATCCGTAGCCCACCATGAGCAGTGAGTTGACCAACTAAAATGTCAATCTGCATTTTGCCTGCTTTGCTATGAAGAAATTACAAAGGGAGATGATGTTACAGAAATTGAGTGAGGTAACAACTATGTAAGACTTGAATGATAAAATGAAGCCTACAGTGCTAACAGCTGGGCAGGAAAACATTCCAGACAGTCAATCAAAATACATACACATGGGGAAAAGGTCTGGAACTAGGAGAAGGTGTGTTAAGGTCACAGAACAGAAAGCCACAAGTAGCCAAAGCGTAGGTGGGGAATCATCAGAGAGTGTTAGTAGAGGAGTGGAAGATGAAACTGAGAAAGAAGAAACAGACAAGGAAAACACATGTTGTTGGCTCGACATCTGGGCGAACAGTGTGGTACCATTTGCTCAAAGGGGAAAGAAGTGACTACAGAATGAGGAAAAGATCTAAAGATTTAAGTTGAAACAGAAGGAAAATTTCTAACGTTCCCTTTTAAGGAGGTAGACAACGTATGCTTTCAGGTATGAACTGTTATTAAAAGGTATTTCAGACACACAGAAACATAAAAAGCTACAACCCATCATTCATTTTCAGGAGTAAGACATTATAGCACATGCCTGTAATCTCAGCTACTTTGGAAGCTGAGGCAGGAAGATGACAAGTTTAAGGCCAACCTGATCTTAGTGAGACTGTCTCAAAATAGTTTATTTATTTTTTAGAAAGGGTCTATGTAGTTCAAAATGGCCTTAAACTCACTACCTACCCCAGGTTGGCTTCAAACTCATGGCCATCCTCCTGTCTCAGCCTCCCGTGTACTGGGATTACATGCATGTGCCACCACATCCAGCTCAACATAAATTTTGAAAAAGGGGTGGGATGAAGCTCAGTGGTATACACCTGGCATAAGTGAGGCTCAGGGTTGAAAGCCCAGTACCCCTAAAAAAATTAAAACATTACGAATTCAGTTGAAGGCCCTCTGAATCCCACAAGCTTCAACCTAAACTTGCTGCTTTCCACTCCTGTGCATTTTCACAGGGCAGTTTTCGCATGTTTTTAAACTCAGCAATGACAAAACCATTAATTTTGGGAACGTGGGTATTCCATTTAAGACCACAATTCATCCACTCTTCTGAATGGACAAGGTTGGTGTTAGAGTAGGCTAACAAAAAGACCCAAGGATATATAATGTCTCGAATGACAGACATTTCTTTTTTGTTGATATAATAGTATCAAGAGAGATTCTGCTGGCTGGCAAGTGGTTCTCCTTAGGGCTTGATCCAAGGAGTAAACCACTTTCCATTTTATGCTTTCCCATCCCCTAAGCAGTGAGGGGTGTGCAGCTGGCAAAAGGGGAAAAGAAAGCACAGTTATGTTCTCTTCAAAGTGTTAGCCAGGAAGCAACAAGCATTACTCCTCCTCCCATTCCAGGGAAGAGACGTGAGCTGTCTACTCACCTGTACTACACGCAGGCTGGGAAAAAGGACAAGAGGGAAAGGTAGTCTAGCCTGTAAGCCTAGAACTTGAGAAGGTGAGAGGATGGGGATAGGCAGCGCTCTTTGATACCTATTCCTAGTACCTCTCTAGTGAAAACTGTACTGCAGTAATTACTTTTGTTCATCTCCTTGGTGCAATGAGAAAGAGGAGTTCCTGTGCACATACCTAGGACTCAAGCAGAGTATTAGGGTGGATCTTCAACTTCACTCAATATTGCCAAATTATTTTCAAAGTGAGTGTATCAATTTACGTTCTAAACCATGCATGAAAGTCTGTGCTACTCGACCACTCAACAGCACCAGATTCGGTTTATGTTAATCTACGTGAGTGGTGTGATTAGGGTGAGCCACTGAGCCCTGCTATTGCCTGGCCATGGGAAAGAGAAAGGAGTGCTGTGAGGGGCCTGGACAAGACAGGACAGATTTCCTGTACCAATTCATGTTAGCCACAAAGTTTTCAGGAGCCAAAGAACTCGAGGCTGCAGGTGAGGCTTATTTCAAACTCATCTCCATCATCAGCCATTGTCATACCAGAGAGTCGGCAGCAGAGCAGAATCAAGAACCGGAAACATACTAAGTGCGAGTCATTTATTTCTTTTGTCATTGCCAAACATACCCCATCTCCTACTCACCAGAAAGTTACAGTTTCTCCATTTCTCCTCCCTAACAACCTTCCTCTGCTGAAATGTCTTTAAGGGCTCAGCTGTCAATGAAGATGTAGTGTAAAAGTACCACTTTCCTTCGCTTCCTACCTGTTCTGGCAGTCTCTAACTCAGGTCTGAATGTGTTCTTCACAAAAGCCCACATGTTAAAGCTATTCAGAACAGCAGAGAACAGAGGGTCTAAGGGTGGCCTTAGCCTTTCGGATTTGGAAAAAAGTAGTGTTTGCGCATAGCAAGGTTAATTTTCAAGTTACATACGCCACAAAACCAGTGAGAACATTTAAGACCAATATTTACGCAGAAAGAGAACTTATAAACACAACTAGACTGCTCTAAACACTGCTCCAGAAAAAGCCACCCTCCCAGGGAAACAGCCCATGAAGCATTACCAGGTAGGCAGGAGGACAGATGAAGATACATATTTTCTTTCCAACTCCAGATATCCCCATCTGGTGTCAAAGTCTCAGACTATAAAGAAGACAGAACTCCATATAAAAGAGAACAGGACAATATTCTCAGAAAACTCAAATGGACAGAGACTAGGTAAAGGGCAAGGTGTGGATAAACAAGTGAGGTAACGTCCAGGGGAGAAGGAAGGTGCACCTTGGATTCCAATCTATTGGCATTGCCAGGTGTACCAAGGTGCTGTCTCAAAACGCCAGGGGCACAGTGACATTCACAACGTTTAAAACCAAGGCAGGAGAAGCAGATTTTAGGAGGCCCCTGCTCACAGCAACATGTGAGGCTTTGGGTCCCAGGAAAGATAAGCTGCTTTTTATTACTGCATCTACCTTTTTCTTTCCAGTCATTTTAGCATTTGGGACACATTATTCCTCAGACTGCTTTTCACGCCTATGGGTCTAGTTAATCACTGCTACTTGGTACAGACAAAGCACCTCCCAGGTAACCGGTGTAGGGAGGTTCTAGCTTTTTCATGCTATCTTTTTTCTCTTTCAATCCTAAAATCACACTCAGGACAAACAGCCTCTGCAAAGTTTTGCTTCCCAAGGATTTGGGGTAACATTATTAAGTAACCAACAACAGTTCTAGCTTCAAGGCTGCATGTATTACAAATACAAAATGATAAACCAATAATGGTTTTTTTAAAAAGTAGTTTGAAATTATTTATAAGTTACACAGTCTAGTGGCTACTAAATCAATGGAGCTTCCAAGAACATTCGAACCTCAGGAAGGAAAGGACAATAAACACCATTCTTAGTCTTGTACAAGGCAAGAGGGGCCTACAGTTGGCCTTAAAAGGGATCTCTTTGGGTAAGAGAAGAAAAAAAACAGGAGGACTCCTATGAATAGTAGAAAATCCTGCTACAAGGGGTCTGGGGAAGGAATGAGAGTGAGTAAGTAGGGAAGACAGTGAAATTTACACAGGAGGAAGGAGCTGAGAAAGTCACAGCCTTGCACGGACAGTTGCCAGCATCTTCACTCAGCCCCATGACTCAGGCCTCCCCGCACAGGTCCCCTGGCAACAGCGTCACCTCCACTCTCCTAGGAGTGCTTTCACTGACTGCCTATTTTCTTCCTCGTTTGTGATTTGTCTTTGGGGGCTTTGCTTTCTGGAACTGGGCTGCAACAGGCTCCTGCTCTGATTCCTTGCAGGAGGTCCACACGGCCAGTTCCTCATTATTCCTCCTCTGATCCTTCCCTACTCTAAGGCTCAGCTGGGTCTCGGGAAGCTCGATGCCAGCCTGCTGCCGCCTTCTTAGTGACCTGCTGCTCCTGTGCTGCTGCCTCCGCTTTTCTTCTTCTTGCTGCTTCTGCTTTATCTTCATCAGTTTTTCAAAGCTTTTTGTTGTTGTTGGGTTTACAACAAACCAATCCTAGAGAGGCAAGACAGAAACACCATCCAGTCAGAAACACAGTGAAGATTAGAGGGAGTGTGAGAGCTTGGTTCTGTTTCTAGATACACATGCACAGGTCAGTTGTTAACCTCTTTGAAAAAGAGAGGGCAGGAAATATAAAATGCAATTACAAGTACTGTTGCAGAATGAGAAAGGAAAAAGAAGTGGGAAAGAAAATAGCAAATGAAAATAAAAGAAAAAGGAAAGGAATGGGAAAAACAAAGGAAAGAAAAAGAAACAAGCAAACAAACGAAAAAACTCAAATCTAATCAAGTAGTATCAATAATGTCCCAGATGTGACAGGAAACAGCATAGAGGAACACTAGGAATTGGGAACACTCAGAATGTGGGTAAATGTATGTGATGAATGATTTTTTTTAAAAAAATGGCAATGAAAAAACAAAACAAACAGGGAAGGGAAGCTTACAGACCTAATGGCAACAATGAGCTAGCCACCTGCCACATGTGGGGAGTCCAGACCCAGATATACTTTCAGTGAAAAAAGCACACCAAACTTTAAAGACTTGGGCAACCTAGTGGCTCAGTGAGACCCTGTCTTCAAATTCAAAAATAAAAATACAGGGGCTGAGGGATATAGCTAGTGCAAAGCCCCTGATTTCATCCCCAGTATTACAAAGAAAGGGAAAAAAGACAATTGCAGTATATAAGCCTTTTTTTAGGTCCTGCTTTCAACAAACCAATTCTATAAAACCGAGGTACAAGACTATAGTGCATCAGATGTGGTGATAATCCCACCACTCAGGATCTGAAACAGGAAGATTGCTGAGAGCTCAAGGACAGCCTGAGCTACATACTGAGTTCAAGGCTAGCTTGAACTGCATAGTGAAACACTGCCTCAAAAAAAATCACTGTTAATCTTTTAGATATAATTATGTTTGTGAATATGTTTTTAAAAGTCCTTAGATTTTAAAGATATATATCAAAAGAAGCATTTGCAACTAAAATAATACATGGAATGTGCTATAAAAAAGTTTTATACTTCTCAGCATTTTTAATATCCTTGAAAGCAGGCTACCTCTAGACATAAGAATACATAGAAAACACAGCAGGATAGACATTGCTGGCAATAAGAATGTTGAACATGCAAATTCAACCTAGTTCCCCAGTGGATCATTTATTTAGATTAAGGAGAACAGTTAAGAGTTCAAAGATAAGGGCTGGGGATTTAGCTCAGTGGCATAAGCACCTGCCAGGCAAGTGCGAGGTCATGAGTTTGATCCCCAGTACCGCAAAAAAAAAAAAAAAAAAAAAAAAGTTCAAAGATAATCACACTCACAACAATTTCAAATATTTCTCCAGAACAAAACAATTACTTATCCAATTTTAAGACATTTACAATGGAGCTGTAATTTGTATGTTTCACTGCCAGACCACTGAGCTGTGCCACTGAGCTGTGCCACTGAACTGTTTCACAGTTCTGAATGTGGTACATGCATGCACTATCCCATGAGACAGTGGTACATCTACCACTGGTGGTACATGCCACCCAAGAGATGGTCGTGCAGGTACCCAGGCGGTTCAAGCTAGCAGGAGGGTGGTAAAGAGAATTTTTGCTCCTATGTCTCTGTAAGTACTACAGAGCTACATTTCTTAACAATCCTAGCCTAAAAAAGATATACTACACCTCTCTAGTCGTCCGAAAGGATTATGAAAACACTGTGGGAAAACAGACACCTCACCTCAGCATGGACGGAGTTGATGTGATACTTGACACCACTCTCTGACACAAATTCTTTCTGGCATAGAAGACACTGGTATTTTCCAGCCACGAAGGTTCCCTATTTCCAAGAGACAGACAAGAGAGAATTACTGGTAAATTCAGGAACAGCTACTTGTACAGAAATTATTTGAGATGAAAAGGGAAGATTCTACTTTAGCAAAGGTAAAGAGAAAAAAGATCCACATAGCAGTGTGTTTTGGAAAACCATCCAGATTCTCACTAATACAAATCTCTCTGAATGCAATTCTATACCAAATACCCACTCCTACTTTTACCACCACCCGATGTCCTACTTATATTATGCACCAGACCACATTTTTTCTACCGCCCCAGGTTCCTTCCACTTCATTTTCAGCTCTCTTGATTTATTCCAGGAGAATGGCTAAACTTCCCAACATTCACCATCCTTCTCACCGGGATCCAATGCTATAAAAAATGCCTTGGACAATCAGAATCAGAAGAATATCCTCCACAATGCCCAGTTTAAGGACTCAGAAATTATAATTCAGATGACAGACTCAAGCTGGCCACAGTGGCATACATCTATCATCCCAGCACTTGGGAGGCTGAGGGCAGAAGTATCATTGAGTTCGAGGTTAGCCTTATCTACACGGTGAGACCTTATCTCAGAAAATCAAAACCACAGCCAGGTGTGGTAGCACATTTCTGTAATCCCAGCACTTGGAAGGCTGAGACAGGAGGATTGCAGTGAGTTCAAGACCAGCCTGAAATGCATAGTGAGACCCTGTCTCAAAACAAACCAAAACCAAAAGATGACAGACTCTAAACATTCTGGACAGATCTGGTCAGATGCCTACAAGTTCCTTGCTGCATTGAACAGAGACTTCTCTTCCCTCCTGGAGTTTCAGATCCCCATGGTGCTCATTTCAGGAGACACTCCTGAACAGAACTGAAAAGTAGGAGCATTTCCCACTGGAAAAGATCAGTGAGGGAACCGCTGGTAGGCTGACATCCCATCCTTTCTCCTATCTCTAGAGGCCAATACAGTTCAGGTATTGGAGGGTCTTCACCAGTCCAGGTAAACACTCAAAACTTGGTCTTGGATATTTCGGGCCCAGAAAAATGGCAGGCCAGTGTGGGAGAGGCTCAGCTAGGGCCCCTCATGGGGACACAGAACTCAGATGTCACCCCACAATCCTTTCATTGGTAGGACTACGGCTTTTCTGCATTTCAGGAACATTCCACTCAATGAGTCCAAGAATCTTCATGACAGAAGACTAAAGCAGCCTGTGACAATAACAGTGTGCAAGATGAGTAGCTATTCACCAAAACCGAGTTCTTTTCCATGTCAAACTATTTTAGAGGACACATTAAGATACCAATTTTAAAAAGTTACAAACCAATGTACAAGAGCCAAGGTGAGCTTTAAGGCCAGACACACTACTGTAGACAGCCTCACAACCCTGAAAAAGAAAAAAAGCGGTAAACATGATACGATAGAACCCTTTTCTCAGTATTAGACACCAGAATACATAGACAGCATAGCAGGCTAGTGATCACTGTGGAACAAAAATGTCAAATGTATCGATTCAACCTAGATCCCACCAGCTGTTTTATCTGGAACTTTCTCTGACACTTAACAAATACATACAACACTTTCTTTAATACTTAATGGAAATACAGAAAAATGTATAATTAAGAGTTTTTAAACCTTCAAGTGCAAGTGTGTCTCCTACCTCTTTTATATTTTCCTCCTTAAACTACTGCATACATAGCTGTGAACAGCAATTTTTCAGATGATGGCAAATGTATGTTACTCCTACCATTACAAGTGGAGTCTATTTAACCTCCCTCTGAGTCTCACTTGGCCCTTAGAAGCTACCTATGTGAGAATGCCATGGAAGTGATGCTGTACAAAGTCTGAAGAGAAAACTAAAGAAATCTTCAGCTTTAGCTGCACCAGATAGCATACACCCGTGATCCCAATGATCTAGGAGGTAAGGCAAATAAAAAGAACTGGGCACATAGCTCAGGGTAGACCACTTGCTTAGTATGTGCAAGGTCCTGAATTCAATCCCCAGCACCACACACAAACACACACACGAATAGATCTGCAACTTCTACTTTCTTAGAATCTGCTCCAAGAAGTCAGTTACTATGTAAACTGCTGGTAATCCCACTGCTCCATTAGAGAGAAAGGCCATCTAGACAGCCAGGGTCCTGGCTAAACGAAAGAGCACAAAAGCCATCTTGGACATTACAATTCCATCTCCCAAAAGCTCAACATACTCCCAGCTGGGGCCACACATAGGAGGACTGGTCTCCTGTTGACCCACCCCGACAGGATTATTAATCTACAGAAATGATAACAAATAAAATAAATGGTGTTTTTAGTAACTACACTGCCAAGTGCTTCATCATGAAGGAAGAACTGAAAACAAGAACATACACTGCAAAACATTTACTGAATAAATGAAAGACAAAGAATCACCTGATTAGGGCACTGAATGCGATGATACTTCTTGACATCTGTCTTCCATTTGTGCAGCACTTCCTGGCTGAAAGTAGGGAGCCCAGGACGAGTATATTTTAACTAGGAGACAAGAAACATTGTATTGCAAGGGTGCAATCCCCAACCAAAATAATGGGAGGCTTCATGCACACCTCTTTGGGTTATGTACTTTAGGAGTCCACAGGTCCATACTCTTACACAAACACAGTAAGGTGTAATATCCTCTCAAGTCCTTCATATTGGTAAATATGAGTCTATTGTCTAAAATTAGAAAAGTTTGGTTTTTAATAAGAGGACAGGAGACTTAGAGCATTTTTTTCTGTAGATAGATCAGGAAGAAAAGAACTAGCATATCAAATAAAGTATGTTATAAAAAGTGAAAATAACTGGTTGTGGTGGCACATACTTGTAATTCCAGCACCTTGGAGACTAGGGCAGGAAGATGGTGAGTTTGAGGCCACACAGTGATTCAGAGCCAGCCTACACTATTTGGTAAGACCCTGTTTCAAAAAAAATAAAAGACAGGGAATATAAATATGTATTGCTATAGTCATTCAATAGAAATACATAGAGATGGCAAAAAGATGAAGGACCTAAATCAAAATAATAATAATGGTATTTCCTGGAAGACAGGATTTTGAATGAATTTAATATTCTCTATTGGCATGGTTATGTTTTCTTCAATGAAACCATGCTAAGTTTTAATATTTTTTAAATTCTAAAACAACAGCAAAGGGCTGGGGATTAGCTCAGTGGCATAAGCGCCTGCCTGGCAAGCGCAAGGTCATGAGTTTGATCCCCAGCACCCAAAAAAACAACAACAACAATAAAAAGTTAAGGTCCAATCTAAAACAAAGATGTGAGAAACATCAGGACAGAAGACATAATCTTTGCTTACACTACAAAAGTAAAATTACTGCTAGCACACCTTCCCACACGTGTGGACACAAGCACCGTGTTGTGTGGCTGGAGACACAGAGCAGACCCCGCACCTGTGCAGACAGCTCCTGCTTGGCCCTCACTAGCAGCTCTGCCCTTTGGTCAGAAACAGTCCTCCTGCTTCAACAGTGGACATGGCTGACAGGAGCTGGTTCTCCGAGGCAGAAAAGCAGACCAATGCTTACACAGGCAATAGGGAAGGCAGGTGCTGAAGGAGCCCCTGGTAAAAGCTAAACCAGAGCATGCAGCTGGTGTTACTCATGAGCCTTTACTCTCCTCAGCAGCTAGTGTAAATGTGCCCACAGAAAACCCTCAGGGAATATTTACATAAAATACTGTTTTTATGAACATACTACCTCATGTACCTAACTGTGTAAACACCTAGAGGAATACAAAATCAGTAATATCTCTATGTAGGTATGTTGAGTGACTTCCTGGACATAGTGTAGATTGAAATAAAGCTAAATGCAGAAGGTAAATAAAGAAGGGTAAATAGCCGGGCATGGTGGCACACGCCTGTAATCCCAGCACTTGGGAGTCTGAGGCAGGAGGATCGTTCCAAGTTTGAGTCCAGCCTGGGCTACAAAGTGAGTTCAAGGTCAGCCTAAACTGCACAGCAAGACCCGTCTCAAAAAAAAACAAAAAAAGGAAAATACAAATGTATCTGATCATTTATCCATAAAACTAAAGAAATAATCAACACAAACTAGTAAGTATGGATATCTTAGGGGTAGGTAGGAATAGAACAGAAAGAGACAATGAGAACACAATCATTGAAATAGATACACTGACTCTTCCTTTTGTATAGTCTGGGTTAGAACAGTGGCAAGGTCTCACACACTCTCAGAAATAAATACTTGAAGTCAATAAAATGTGGACACACAGGAACATAATGCAGGAGAAGAGCAAGATAAAAGTCAGCCTAAATTAGAAAACATAACTTTGACTAACTACTAGAAGGTTACAGATGAAAACAACTACTTTGTATATAAATGTGTTCTTGTCTAGTTAGTAAATCCGCTGCTTTATAGGGTAATGAATCAGCAGATCTTACACTACATGATATTATACCAGATTTCAGCAAATCTGTAACTACTTTGTACATATCTCAATTTTATTTTATTTTTTTTGTTTTTTGTACTGGGAATCGAACTCAGGACTTCGCACTTTCCAGGCAGGTACTTATGCCACTGAGCTCTATCCCCAGCCCAGATGTATCAATTTTAGACAAAGGAATTAAAAAATGAAAAAGGAAGGCAAAAATGAGTTTGTACTGTTGCACTGAAATCAAAGGTATTGCACCCAGTGTGATGATTGAGCATGCCTGGGATCCCAACACTTGGGACAGTGAGGCGGAAAGATCATCATGAGTTCAAGGTCAGCCTGGACTACATAATAAGCTAAAACCAGCCTAAACTACATAGCAAGATCCTGTCTCAAAAAATGTAAAAAAAGAAACAGGTATTTTTGGTTTTTAACACACCTAAAGATAAAAGGGGCACAGAAATATGGATTTACCCATATACATGAATAGACAAATGTGGCCAAACTCTGCATCAAGAAGCCCCAAAAGCAATGAAAGCCTGAGAGGAAAGAACAAACCTAGCAGTGGAGTCTTGGTTTCTAAATATACTCTCTTGAAAGGAACCAGGGTCTCTTAGAGAAATGACTGATTCCAGGGCTGGGACAAGAAAAATCTAAGCAGTATCCTCTGGTGTTGAAAAGTAAAACAGTGCTCAAAAAATGACAGGAAAGAGTGGGGGATATAGTTCAGCAGTGTAAGCACCTGCCTGGCAAGCGTGATGTCATGAGTTCAATCTCCAATATGGAAAAAAAAAAAAAAAAAAAAAGACAGATGTCCAATAGACACAGGAGCCCATGTGAAAGAGCTCTCAATAGCCAAATCTGGTATTACCAAGCAGCTACTCATAGAATAAATTAAGAAACTAAGTATCCAGGTATGTAGACACCCCCAAAATCCTCAGTTTCTGCATTTGCTGAGTCAACCAACTAACTGTAAATCAAAAATATTTTTTTAAGAAAAAACATTCCGGGGTGGGGATTTAGCTCAGCGGCTTAAGCACCTGCCTGGCAAGCATGACATCATGAGTTCAATCCCTGGTACAAAAAAAAAAAAAAAAAACATTCCGCATGTACTAAATATGTATAGACATGTTTCTTCTATTTATCCCAACAATCGGCATTTACATTGTATTGGGCATTATAAATAATCCAGAGATATTTGAAAGTGTATGGGAGAATGGGTGTAGGTTTTATGCAAATACCACAGCAATTTCTGAGAAGGGGCCTGAGCATCCCTGGGTTTCCTCAGGGGTCCTGGAGCTATTCCCTTATTGACAACTGCATAAATAAAGCAAAAGGACAGATTTTTCCTACACTGAAATTGCAATTAACACTTGCAGAACAAATGACAGAAACAAATTGTCATTAGCCCAAGACTATAGTAACACCTGTTGGAGGCATATGCTTATGTAAGTGGGCAGAAGTAGTAAGATGGTCTCAGTCTCCCCACCAAATATTAACTAATTTTGGGGAAGACTATAATTTTACCATGGAGACACCTGGAAACACCCTGGCCAATGGATCAGCGATCCTCATCTATAAAAGACACAAGAGGATTGTGTAGCTTCTCACACAATGCAGACAGGCACCAACGCTACCTAGGTGGGTGATATTACTGCCCAACCATGTAGCCCTTCCCCTGACCTTGACAAAACACTACAAAAACCAGGCTGGGCAACATTCTACAAAATAGCCAGCTAATCCTGTCAAAACGTCACCCACAAAGAGACAAAGCCAGAGCCACACTAACACCCTGAAGGAAGGAGAGACAGAGTAAGGGATTTAAAGGTGGGGTCTCTGTGGGTCCTGTGGCAGTTACTCATGGTGCTGGCATCAGGGGGAGCTGGGTCGAAACTGCCTAGGACAGCTACACAGCTCTTCTTCTTCTTCTTCTTCTTCTTCTTCTTCTTCTTCTTCTTCCTCTTCCTCTTCCTCTTCTCCTCCTCCTTCTTCTCCTTCCTCTTTTTTTTTTTTTTTATACCAGGAACTGAACTCAGGACCTTGAGCTTGCCAGGCTAGTGCTTATCCCCAGCCCTTACATGAGTTCTACAACTGCCACATAAGTCTAAAATACTTCACATGAAATATTCTCTGAGAAATATATGACTTCTCTGTCCATCAAGAAGCTCTGGAAAGGGCCAGGGATTTAGCTCAGTGGCTCAAGTGCTTGCCTGGTAAGCATGAGGTTGCAAGTTCAATCCCCACTACCAAAACAAAAAAAAAAAAAAAAGCAGCTCTGGAAAGACACATAAGAAGCTGCCAAGAATGAAGAAGCTTGGGGAGAGGACAGAGCAAGGACAGGACTGGAAGGGTTTCCATGTTGATCATCATTCTCATTTTGAACCACAAAAGAAGTTCTGTTGCTACAAAACAAATGGAAACCATTTACTTATTAAACTGTAACATCTGTGCAAACATGATGGTTTCGAAACACGCAGGAAGATGAGCAAGCAAAAAATCTTACTGGGAAATTACAGGTCCCTTCTGGAAGCAACTGAGAATTCAGAGGGCCCTAGGAGGACTTCCAAAATGGACTGTGAGGCTAGGACCTACCTGAATGCAAACGCATGAGCTGGGTCAGATGTGCTCCAACTCCACAGGAAAAGGGGCGGAGGACTCTTATCATACGCTTATGCAAGAGCCTTTGCTTTTGTCTACATCAGACACAACAGTCCCAAAAGTAACATAAGCTTCTGCCCTACCTTTCGATCGTCAGGCACCAGGTCCTGCAGCACCTTCCTCTTAGGCCACTCCTTTGCCAGCTCCACAGAGGCCAGCTCCTGCAGGTGGTACACAGCAATCTTGGCAGAACGTCTCTGAACTCGGCCCCCACTCTTGGCTTCCAGACCTATCTCCTTTAAGCACTCTGGCTGTCCTGACTCTGGAAAGAAGGAGATCTGCAAGAATGAGACACAGAAGAACAGAGGTGTGAGAAGTGGCTTCTGTCATTAGAAATAAAGGCTGTCCTTCCTGCTCTAAGTATCAAAAGGGCTGCCTACTGGCTTGCTAACCCTGGAGATCAAGCTCTACCATCGTAACATTATTCATATGAAAAAGCTGTTTAGCAGGACAAAAATCTGTTCTTTCCTAATAAGTAAAAAGGAATAAAAGGCCAAGAAACATTCATGTACAAAGATTTCAATCACAGCAGCACAAGCCTGAAATCCCAGCACTAAGGGAGGCTGAGGAAGGGCAATGACAAGTTCAAATGCTACTTGGGTAGCATAGCAAGACCCTGCCTAAAAATATAAATAACTAAATAAAACAGGCTGATGATATAGCTCAGTAGTAAAACATCCCTGGATTTGACCTCCCAGACCAAAAAACCAAAGCAAAATAACTTCAACCTATACCTTATAATACATACAAAAAATAATTCACAAGAGAGCTGGGGATTTAGCTCAGCAGCAAAAGCACCTGCCTTGCAAGCACGCAGTCATGAGTTTGATCCCCGGTACCAAAAAAAATAATAATAATTCACAAGAGACCAAAGCACTAACCATAATATATAAAACTATAAAACCTCTAAAAGAAACTGAGGAAAAAAAGTTTTGTGACTCTAAACTGTCACCTTGGTTAGATTATGTAATCATAGGCAGCTAGACAGATTACCACAAAATTTCTAGCTAAGTGGAGGAATTTTTTCAATTTTGAAAAATGATAATTTTTTTTCTAGACTATACTTAAAACTTTCATCTATCTGACCTAATAATGCTCAAAAGGCAGAAAAAAGAGCAGAATAAAAAACAAATGAAGAGGAGAAAACAGAAACACTCACCGAGCAAAAGGTGACACACAAAGGAGGAACCAAGAGCTAGGCACTCACCACGAAGGACATCACCAAAAGGGTTTAGAGAGCCACTGGTACTTACAGGCGCATGCTCTGACCTCAGGTGATACGCAAGGCCAGCCTTTGACCTATACGGTTTTCCACAGTGGTGACATTTTAAGGTCATCTTCTCCAGCTCTGCAGCCCCTTTGCCACACTTTCTAACATGATACACATATCCCATGATGCTGGTGAAGGTACTGGAGCAACTCTGAACACAGGAAACAGCCCCACATCAGAATCTTCCATTCTCTGACACGATCCCTTCAAGCTCTAAAAAACCTATGAAGCATTCAGCGACACATGCGCAGTCACTGCAATCAGACAAGAGACCTCTTCGGTACCTCCCCTTCTCCCTGGCTGGCTGTCTAGGTGCCATCAGATGAGGTTGGCATGGCAAGCGCTCGCTAAGCTGCACCCAGGTACGAACTCTGTGTCCGAGCTTCCGCCACCCCTCACCCCACCCCAAAATCAAATAGCCAGTAACATCAAAGCCCATCACAGTGACAGGGATCCAATTCACCATATTTATAGAGGGGATGGGAATGAAATGCTCTGAAGACAGAGGAATGAGGGGAGATAAATGACTGGAAATAGGAAAGAAAAGAAGGAACTAAGAAAAGAAGAGACCTGAACAACAGGGGTCATGCTTCTGCCTTAAGGTAGCACAGAGCCAGGGAGTCCCCAAAAGAACAGAGAACTGGAAAAAGACACAGGAAGACACCGCCCTGAGCTCCGGGGAGGAGGAGCTGCTGTCCCTAGATGCTTACCTCTCGTGAGCACCTGAGCTTTCCCAGTCTCTTCAGAACTTTCCGGAGCCGTTCCCTCTCCCTTGGCTCATCAACTTCATCTCCAGCTTTCAAAATGGGCTAAAAATCAAGAGAAGCAGATGACTGGATGATTAGCAGAAAAGACGCACACAGAAAAAAATCATACAGACTTAAGAACTGGACTAGTAGCTAAGCTGTGCCATGAAGTCCAAAATTTTGGCTCTCTCCACCTTCTGGATAAGGTAAAAAGAATGGAACTAACAGTTCCGACCCTCTGCCTCCCATGATAGCCCTCTTTGGGGCTAACCTAAACACAAATATTATGGTTCATGCAAAGGCGCCTAGCTCCTGTATGAAAGGGTATTGCTACTCATAACCCTATGAGGTCCCAGTGCATCAGCCATTAGTATTAACATAGCTTCACATACCTCAGGAAAACATACACACAAGACAGAAGACAAGCTTACCAAATTATGATTCGCCATGACATGATACTTCATCCCTGCCAAGGAACGAAGTTGTTTCCCACAATGATGGCAAGTAAACTTTTCCTAGAAGGAAGAAATTGGTACTCAGTGGCAAGCTATTCAACAGAGAAGCAGAATGCTACCAACTGACACACAGTGGGGCTAGGGACTGAACATGGGTTACTTCTCTTTTTATCCTCTCACTGACTAACCAAGGTATCTATTCTTTTTTCTCTGTTCTACCAATGAGGAAACCAAAGACCACAGGTGAAAAGTAAGCACCATGTCTAGTATGTAGCAGGCTGAGGATTCAATAAAAATATGTCACACACAAAGCCTATGTTCTCTACCATACATCGTCACCGGTCAGCTCTTATTAGCAGAATGAACATAAAGCAGAGGTCTAAAGTTTAGATAAAAAATCCTAACAGTTATAAAATACCAAATAAGTAACCTGTTTGCAGTTTTCCATGTGTTTCTTCAAACCCTCTATGGTCTTCCTTCCCACTGCCTGGCAGGTAGGACAGGAAACACTGCCTTTATCCACAATTTCTAAGTACCACTGTTCCTCCAAACTGCCTAAAAGGAGAGAAAGGGATACTCTGTGATCTACAGTATTATCCAGAAACAAAAAGCATAATACAGGGTCTTCCCTTTCCTGCTAGACAGGGTGCAGCTTCTAGAATTCTTTTTTTTTTTTTCTTCTTCAGTAAAATGTCAAATTTTCAGAACTGCTGCACACTTCCTCATGTTCAGAACCATTTGAACCATTCCAACGCTCATGACTTAAAGCCTAAGTGTTGTGGATTAAAGATGGGTGGTCAGCTTAACACCAACTGAACTGAATCAGCGCGGCGCTGAGTGTAGATGGCCCACTTGCAGACTGTTGCTAGCATAAAAATGAGATGTAAAGAAGACGAGCACAGTGTTGTGGGTTCTAAGTGTTGCTGTTGTTTGCAACTGTTGATTCTCCTGGAGTAGCCTGTCATGCTGGCTCCCGATATGAACTTTGCTGTCATCGTCAGAGGAACTTGGGACCTTGATGCTCAGAATGGCTGTGGTTCACTTTGGGGAAGCTTTGGTCCTTACTTTGAGCATCATTTCCTGGCTCCAAAGGGGAAGATGTGAGCTGCTCAATACTCTGGAGAAGTCCGTCGTGTACTCAGCTGTTCTCATGGTCAGAGGAGCTTGGGACCTCACTGTTACTGAAGATGGCTGTGGTACTTTTTTGAGGAGCTCTGGTCCTTTTGAGCACTGCTTCTTGATTCCAATATAGAACCCTCAACCAAATTATGATTCGCCATAAATTTTTTCCAGATCCTTCACCCCACTGGCATGGACTTTTTAGTTTCCACTGCTGATCTTTGGGTCTTCCCAGCACCGATCCATGAAACAGACTTGCATGAGTCATTGTCATGGGCTTTAGGTCTTCAGCTGGACTCATGTAGGACACTGCTGTGAGATCCAGGACCTTGGCTGGATTTTCTATGTCTATAGTGTGTGAACACATTTCCTGTACTTTCTTGTATTTAACTCTGGGTGGCCATCATAAGATAATATCATAAATTCTGCATCCTCTATGTAATTGTTCTCCTTGCAACCCCTGACTACAACACTTGGTGACACTTCTCATACCAGGATTGAACAGTGGAGCACAGAGAGGCAGCAGCCAGCTTGCTGAGTGCTTCCTCTGCGCTAAAGTCCACACTAAATGTTTTCAAGCCCTTTGACACTGTCAACAATGCTCTTTATCATTACCATTTATAGACAGGAAAACTTGGGCTCATACAACTGAAACAAATGAAGGCAGTTCAGGAAGTAAGGAGAGCCACATGACCTCCAAAGCCAGGTCCCTAAGAACTGTCTCTGTAAAGAAATGCTTCTGCTTCAGTGTGTCCCTCCTCACAGAGGACCCCAACAAAGCAGACAGTATACCACAAGAAGCGTCCCACACAAAGCCTACCTGCTGCATAAACCGGTGGGTCCTTCGGTATACGCCGTGCCTGGGGTTTTGGAGTAGGCTGAGTCTTAGGCCGTTGCTTCCTCCCTGCCGAGACAGAAGCTTGAAGCCTGATATGTCCCCTTGATCAACCCACTCCAGCACCAACCCCCTTCCTTCCTTCCTTTCTCCTGAGACACCCTGGGTCCCACTCTCTCTACCAAATGACTCCTTAACTCATAACTGAATGAAAGGGTTTAGTCAAAGGAGGATGGAGGCTGCTCCCTCCCTCCACGTTCAAAGGGTTAAAAAACCAAAGGCCAAAATCAGCATCTCTGTTCCTTTAATCTTCAAAGAATAAACTGGGCATGTTGGTGCACACCTGTAATCCCAGCATTCGGGAGGCTGAGGCAAGAGGATTGTTGTGAGCTTGAGACCAGCCTGGGCTACAAAGTGAGCTCAAGGCCAGCCTGAACTCAAAGAGACAAAAAAATAAAAAAAATAAAGCCCAGTCTCCTGAGGAAAAGGAAATGGCAAAGTTCCACCCTTACCGTAAAGTTTATGCTTCTTCTGTGGAAATTCTCCATAGTCTTCATCATCTTCCTGCTTTAGTTTCCTCTTCCCTTTGGCCAATACTCCACCTGACCCTGGCAGACAATGGAAACACAAAGCACCAGCTCAGGACAGTGTGTAGAGGAATGTCTTGTCCTGCCTCCAAAACATCATCCACAGGACAAGAGGAAAGATACCCGCTGTGTTGCAGGCCTCATGGAAGTGTAGTGACATTTTCATGAAAAGTCTGTGTAACTTCTCATTAACTGGCTGAACCTCTCCTCTTCCCTTTAAATTGTTCTTTCAGGAATCACCCATTCTTCCTAAATAGGGGCCTTCAGGAAATATGTTTTGTGTGATCTTAACTGAGGCTGCCACTGAAGAACTGCTCAAGACACAGGGCTCCCAAGATTCTTTAGACTGTGACCCTCTAGAATATATGATCCTATTATCACTCTTCCCTAGCCACTGTATCCTCAAAAAAGGAACAAAATAGAAGTATACGGGAAGAAAACTCAAATTCCTCAAAGGAGAAAGCTTATTCTAAGTCTATCCAGAATGCCTTTTAATACGTTTAGAGTCACTTATAGCAAGTACCAAATACAACTTCAGAGTATCCTGTCTTGGGAACAAGATGCTGATATTTATACCTTCAACGTGAGGAGAAGCGGCTTGCTTGATCCTCCTCATCTTCCTCCAGTATGAAGATTTTCGAAAGGATGCTGGAAAATCATTCACTTGTTCACACGAAGAGGCAGATGAACCACTTAAGGAGTCATCATGAGGGATGGTGTACTGGAAACTGTTATCCTTTATGGGGGAGCACTGGGTCCTGCTACTAACGCAACACAAAGATACATACCACAGAGAAGGGTTTGGTGTAAAATTCCTACTAATGCTTTTACATCCCTAAGATGATACCAGTTACTTGTGCAAAATTAGGAAGCCCGATTCTCCCTTTGCTTCCTGGAAATTGAACTAAGGCCTTTGCACTATGCTACAACCCTAACGCTTTTCTGATTTTTTAATTTTGAGACAACGTCCTCCTAAGTTTCCAATGCTCAGAGTAGGCTCAAACTTGTGATACTCCTACCTCAGCCTCCCAGAGTAATGGGATTATAGGCATGTGCCACCACATCCCACAAGACTTTTGTTTTTTTTTTTTTTTGAGACAGAGTCTCACTATGTAGTCCAGGCTGGCCTTGAATTCAGTGGGACTTTCCTGCCTCCGCCTCCTGAATGCTGAGATTACAGGTGTGTACCACCACGCCAGCAAAGGTACTGATTTTTTTTTTTGTACTGGGAATCGAACTTCTGACTACGCGCTTGCAAGGCACTACGTGCTTGCAAGGCAGGCCCTTATGCCGCTGAGCTAAATCCCCAGCCCGAAAGATACTGATTTTAAAAGGCCAGAATGTAGTCTGTAATTAAAGAATTACAATGCTGCTTCTAACACCCCAAGAATGATTCCTATTATACTTTGTTGCAGTCAGAAAGGGTAAGCAGTCCACATAAATGATTACCTTGCAGAGCAGGAAGGCATTCCTTGCTAGATTTCTCTAAGAAAAAGGAGGCAAAGTCACAGTATCCTGTGACCCTTCACAAACCCTCCTGGATCTGTAGCCAGATATGTCCAAGCCTTTCTATCTGCCCCATACAGGTAGATTCATTCAAGGGCACTTTGAGAATAGGGAGGAAAAGAAGAGACCCTAGAGCAGTACTGGCGGACTGTTTAGAGACTGGGTTCCAAATTGCAACCCAAAATGCACTTATTTATTATTGTAATCCCAAGTATTGAGTATAGTTATCCAAGTATTGTAATCCTTTTTCTATTTTTTCTCATAATCCAAAAAGTTATATTTGTAATCACATTGAGACATTACTGGAATCCCAGCAAGTTAATTTTAATCTATCACCTCCAATATAACTCATGGCAAAAGTAAAGACACCAAGATATATTCCAAGTCAAGGGCAGCCAAGGAATCCTAAATCTAATACCTGTAAGGATGTGCGGTCTCTGGCCTCTCCCAGAATTTATTATTTTGTAAAGGAGTGTGGCTCAGGGATGAGTGACAGGATGGGGAGAACTAGGTGAGTAACTTCAGCGGGCTAGCCAGGTAGGGAGGAAAGCATCTCTACAAATGCAGAGATAAGGATATGCAGAAGGATCAATTTGCATAATTAAATTAAAGTAGCAACTGGATTGTTTTAGAAGGCTGTTGCTTTGGTTTCTGATATGTAAACTTTTGTGCCCAGAGGAATCATAGCCTATTTAGCTTGAGGCTCATACCCAATTGACATTTTTGGAGTTAATGGCTCTGACATCCCACTGTGCCCATATCTTCTATAGAACACTATGCAAGGAAACAGAAAAAAAAAAAGGAAACAGAAGACTGTCTGATAGCTTTAGATTTCCTATCAGTACTTTGGCTAGCCTTATTTGTAATGCATAGAGCCAATTGAAGACAAAAGGAAATACCATAGCAAGCTCTCTACATATCAATATAAGGAACTAAGTCTCCAGATAATCAAAGTTGCAGCAATTGTTCTGCATTCAATTCACTGGAGTTGTCTCCCACAATTTATTACGAAGTGCAATTAAACCTGAATACCAAGGTTTTAGTTTAGAAAAACTCTATATTAACATCTTTTATCTTAGGAAAAAAAAAAAAACCTCATGCCATAGGTTCACCACTACTACCCTAGACCCTAATTTGATCTCTCCCTTTTCCTGAGCCTTCCAAATAAACCCTGAGGTAAGGACAGCTCTGTCTCCGTTAGGAAACATGATACTCTAAGTTGAGCTGGCCAGAGAACCCTGGTTCAAATAGCTGGATTCAAATTCTTAAATCTAATATAAGTCAGTGTGTCAGGGAAGAAATATTACTGAGAAACTACAAAGCTCAAGTGTTTGAGGTGACTCAAAATGCAGCAGACAAGCAGCTCACAAAGTGTGGTCCAAGGATCCTCTAAGACCTGCATGTTGCAGGTAAACACCTGCATGAGGCCTGCTTTAGACACAGGATTTAGAAAGAGCACTCTGGCTGCTGTATGGAAAACAGACAAAGGGTCAACAAAATGAAAAATTAGCTTGCTAGCATGCTGCAAGAGAATGAAGGTGCAAGACCCTGAGTTCAATTCCCATCACAAAAATAAATAAATAAAAAAGATTTAGACCTGAAATAAGATTCTGTAGAACAGATGGTGGAGATTCAAGAGAATATGATACAGGCAGAGCTAATAAGAATGCCACAGTGGCACGCACACATCAGTTTGTGACAGCAGGATATGGATGTCACACTGATGACTGTCCCTAGGAAAATATAAAACTCCATAGATGCCTACTATGGAATACTCTGTACTTGTCAACTGTAAAAAACAAATTCTACACATACAAAAACTTAGCAAAAAGGCAGTGCTGAGTGAAAAAGGAAACAGAACGAGATCACCAGTACTGTTAGCTTAACCCCCACCTCGTCAACAGCCTAACTTTTATTTTAGGTTTAAAGCCAGCTAACTTTCTCATTCCATCCCTCGCTCCATTTCTGGATGAAGCTTTGCGCGGCCACCCCCCACCCCAGCATAACACCTTCAGCCCAATCTCTTGGCAGGCTGAAATCTCTACTTCAGGGAACAATGCACACCACCACCTCCTGCGTGCTGCTGTACTTGCAGTGTTAATAAACCTTTCTGCCTCAATAGGTTTTCTCCTGGTCTTAAATCAGCCTAACAAGTACAGTGTCATCTCAGTCAATTAAAAATACATATATAAAAGAGCTGTACTCATCTTCAAAGGATTCATAAATATGGTTTCCTCTGGAGGAAAGGGATGCACATACGGATAGAGGAAACACAGCTGAGACAGATAATGTCCACACACTACAAACAAGCTAAAGGAATTTATAAGGTGACAATGTTTCTATATTTAAGCAAAGTGGCAGAAGTTACCCTAAGTAGACCTAGAAAGGACAAGTATGTGTATTTTAATTCCAAGACCAACCATTAATAAATAAAGGAGCCAGGTGTGGTGACACACACCTGTAATTTCAGCTACATGGGAGACTGAGATAGGATGATAATAAATCCAAGGCCAGCCTGAGAAATTTAGTGAGACCCTGTCTCAAAAATCAAAATAAAATGTAATAAAATTAATAAAATAAAAACACAAAGAGCTGCCACTGGGAGAGTGTTTGCTTAGTACACACACAGCCTTGGGTTAAGTTTCCAGTATTAAAACAGACAAAAATTCATATCCATAGTAGCCCGTACATTTGAGACTCTAAGCATTCAACTAATTCGAAAGAACAGAGGTACAGAGAATGAATAATAAAAAGGTAGAGCTAAATACAACCATATCAATAAATGTTTATGGTCTAAACACTCCTATTAAAAGAGAATGAGAATTGATTAAAAAAAATACCCTACTAGTATATGCTACCTATAAGGAACACTCTCTAAATAAAGACATACAGAGAGTAGTAATTAATGGATGAAAAACTATACCATGCAATCAGGAAACATAAGACAGTAAGAGTGGCTATTTTAACTTCAGATAAACAGACTTCAAATCAAAGAGTATTTCCAAAGATACAAAGACATACTTCACAATGACAAAAATTCCAGTTACTAGGAAGACATAATTACCCATTTTATGTACTTAAAAATAGAGCCTCAAACTACTCAAAGCAAAAACTGATGGAATAAAAGGGAAAACAGATATTCTTCAATCTTTGAAACTCTGAGAATTCCCAGCAATTAACAGATTATATAAAAATTTACAAAAGACACAAGTGGTCTAAACTACTGTATTGGCCACCTTGCTCTGGTTAATTAATATTTATGAAACCTTAAATCTAACACACAGGACATACATTCTTCTCAATGTACACACTGCATTCACCATGAGAGTTTATATCCTGGGTCATAGGCCTTAAAGTTTTTTATTTATTTTTTTGGTACTGGGGATCAAACTCGTGACCTTGTGCTTTCCAGGCAAATGCTTATGCTGCTAAGCTAAATCCCTATCCCTAAATTTTTATTAAATGTATGAGATCACAATTTTGTCCACAATGGAAATAAATTAGAAATCAATGACAGTAAGTAATCAAAAACAAATTTAAAAACCCACAAAAATCCAAATATCTTGAAATTAAATATATTTGCTCCATAACTCATAGGTAAAAAAATGAAATCATGCAGGAAGTTTTGAAAGCATTTCTAGCATTGGCTTTTTATATTTTGGCACTGGGAATCAAACTTAGGACCTTTTACTTGCCAGGCAGGTGCTGGGTCACTAAACTATATCCCCAGTTCTAAAAATATTCTTGAGTAACAAAAAAAAAACATCTTGTCTCAAAAAAAAGGATACTGGGCTGGGGATTGAGCTCAGCGACATAAGAGCCTGTCTGCCAAGCAAGAGGTCGTGAGTTCAATCCCCAGTACCAAAAACCAAAAAAGACATTAAGAAAATGAAAAGCATATTCATCTCAGATGTCTGTTTTTGGATTAAGTCTTTGAATTTGGAGGAGTCTGATTTTTTTCAATTCTTTACATGTTCTAGACAAAAGTCCTTTGTCTGAAGGACAGCTGGTTATAATTTTTTTCTACTAAATGACAAATAAATATATGAAAAAATGTTCAGCATCAATGGTCATTCAAGATACAAATTAAAACAACACTTGAGATTCCACTCCACACCAGAAAGAATGGCTATTAGCAAGAAATCAACCATTAACAAACGCTGGAGGGGGTGTGGGGAAAAAGGAACCCTCCTCCACTGCTGGTGGGACCGTAGACTGGTGCCACCACTGTGGAAATCAGTGTGGAGATTCCTCAAAAAACTAGAATTAGAGGGTCTGTTCAACCCAGCTATTTCCCTTCTGTGTATCTTTGCAAAATTAAAAAACATTGTACCACAGTGATATATGTGCACCCAAGTTTATAGCTACAGAATTTGTAATAGCTAAGTCTTGGAAACAACTCAAATATCTATCAACCAAGGAGTGGATAAAAAAGATGTATTTTTATACCATGGACTAGTACTTAGCCATAAGGATAAACTTGAGACTTTTATAGGTAAATGGATGCAACTCAAGACCATATAAGTAAAATAAATTAGACTCACATGTGTAAACATTATCTCACTGGTGTGAGAAACTCAGAGTAAGGTCTAAAAATGTACAAGAGATATTGTGTAATGTGAAGAAATTGTTTAAAAGGAAAAAAGAACTCAGATGAAGGAAAGGTGAAAGGACAGATAAAAAGGAAAAATGCAAGTCAGTTATACTATTAGTGTTTTAGTTCACTGAAAAGGAAAATTTGTGCTAATATTGGAGAAATTTTTATGCCCCTTTTTGTACTCTAAGCAACTAGATTAAAGATAACACACAATGTATTAACTATTGTTAGTCTCCTAGTATTTTGTTATGAAATTGTTTTCCCTTTTATCCATTAAAAAAAAAAAAAACACGGAATGAGAAGAAATATTTATTTAAACACATACAACAGACAAAGAGATTGTATTCAGAATATTTTTTTTCAAAAAATACAATTCATAATGGGCCTGAGATGTAGCTCAGGGGCACAGCGCCTGCCTGGCAAGTACGAGGTCCTAAATTCAGTTCCGGATACCAAAAAAGAAAATAGTAAACAAACAAACAAAAGGGCTGGGGATTTAGCTCAGTGGCATAATCTCCCGCCTGGCAAGCATGAGGTTATGAGTTCGATCCCCAGTACTGCCAAAAAAAAAACCCCAAAAATAAAAAAAAAACAAAAAATACAAGTCATAGCCACACATGGTGGTGCACACCTATAATCCCAGTACTTGGGAGACTGAGGCAAAAGGATCACTGACCATTCAAGGCCATATATTACTGGTGTAAATATAAAATACATTTTGAAAAACAGGCAGTTTCTTAAAAAGTTCACCATACTCCTGCCCTGTGAGAAAACCAACCTAGGATGGTAAATTCTCTTGCAGGTATTTATGAGGTGAAACAGAAACATCTTTCCACACAAGACTCATAAATGACTGAACACAGTGGTACACACCTGGGAATCCAGCACTCTGGAAGCCTGAGAAAGGAAAATCTCACTTTCAAACCCAAACTGTACAACTTAGCAACTGAGGCTCTAAGTCACAATAAAAAAAAAAGGCTAGGGGATGTAACTCAGTGTGAAAGTACTGGATTCAACTCCAGTACCACAAACACACACATCAAATATGAGGGAAATGTAAATCAAAATTACACTGTGATTCAATTTTACTCCAGTCATGATAGCTATCAACAAAAATACACAAATGCATACATGCATATATACATACATATATACATACACACATATACATAAATGTTGACGAGGACTGGGAATACTCTGACACTCCTGGTGGGGATGTAAGCTAGTACAGCCACTACAGAAAATATGAATGGGCCAGGTATTTAGCTCAGCTGCTACGTGCCTGCCTGGCAAGCACAAGGTTGTGAGTTTGATCCCCAGTACCAAAAAAAAAAAAAAGAAAACAATATGTTCCTCCAAAAACTAAAAATAGAATTATCATTGGAGGCAACTATATCCATTCATGGAATACACCCAAAGGAAATAAAATTAGCATATCATAGGGTATCAGCACACCCATGTTTATTGTGGTACAATATACAACAGACAAGATACAGAACCAGCCTAGATTCCCATTAATAAATAAGTGGATAAAGAAAACATGGTGTATGTACACAATGCAATAATACTGGCCATAAAAAAGAATTAAATTTTATCATTTGTAAAAAAAAACTGGAGAAAAAAAAACTGGAGGGATCAAGAGATACCATGTTGAACAAAATAGGACAGACTCAAATACTGTGTTCTCCCTAATACAGCAGAGTGTGAAAAAGAAGGCAAGAGGGGCCTGGGGATTTAGTTCAGCAGCATAAGTACCTGCCTGGCAAGTTCGAGGTCTTGAGTTTGACTCCTGGTACCAAAAAAAAAAAAAACAAGAAAGGAGACTATTATTTGACTAGAGGAAAGGAAGAAGGGAGAAGGGGTGTAAGGTGTAAGTGTGGGTAGCAGGGGACAGGAATATGATCAAAATGTTACACATATTGAAACCCTCCCCCCAAAAAATGTCAAACTAGGATTGAGGGTGGGGACAGGGAGGATGATGGGGAAAAATGATTGAAGTCTGTTATACAAATCTGCCAGAAAAAAAGCGTGGGGGGGAGGTACATGCTATAATCCCAGCACTCAGGAGCCAGAGGTAGGACAATTGCCTTGATTTCAAGGGCAGCTTGGATTACATAGGAAAAACCTGTCTGAAAATAAATATATTTCTTAAAAATTTGGTTGTAGCTTATAAAATTAAAACAAAAATCTGCCAAAATGAAACCATTAATCTGTAGAACCAAGATAAAAATGTGGAGGAGCTGGGTATGGTGGCATCTGCCTGTAATTCCCAGCACTTGGAAGGCTGAGATAGGAGGATCACTAAGAGTTTGAAGCAAATCTGGACTACATACTGCGCTCAAGGCTAGCCTGAACTACACAGTGAGATCGTGCAAAAAAACAAAAAAAAAAAAAAGAAAAAATTTGTTATCTAAAATGTGATTTCAGAGATGCATACATATATCAAGGCTGATCACAAAGTACACTTTAAATAAGGACAGTCTGTAATCACATTGATAAAGATATAAAAAGTTTAATGGAAGACATACCAATAGGAAGACATACCCATATTCATAGCAATGCATTTCATAATAGCTAAACTGTGGAAACAGCCTAGATGCCCATCAACAGATGAATGGATAAAGAAAATATACACAATGGAATGTTATCTAGTCATACAGAAGAATGAAATCATGTTATTTGCCTGAAAATGGATGGAACTTAAGACTGTCATGTTAGGACTGTAATACTAAGCAAAATAAGTCAAACATAAAAAGTGACATGTCACATGCTTTCTCTTAGATGAGAAACCTAAAATACAAATAAATAAATGAATAAAGGAATGGCAGGCAAGGCAAACTTTTTGGAAATGAGAAAGGGGGTCAGGGTGAGGGGAAAGGTAAAGAAGGGTAAAGAACAGAAATAATCAAGATACTTTGGTTTGATTTGGGTTTGGTTTTTTTGAAACAGGGTCTTATGGAGACCACGTTGGCCTCAAATTCACTCTGTAGCCCAGGCTGGCCTCAATCTTGAGGTAATTCTCCTGCCTCAGCTTCCCAAGTGCTGCGATTACAGGCACATGCTACTATGCTCAGCTCAAAATGTGTAATAAGCATGTACCTCACTCTTTATGTTCTACAAACATACAATGAAAAACAAATTGTTTAATGTCAATCAGCATCTTTATAGGACCAAAATCCACTATCCCAAACAACGGTGACAAGCTCTATTCAATAAAGTCTTAACAGTACCAACAAGCCATTAACAGCCAAGTAATCCCTCTTAAGGAGCTCTCAGTAGAGGAATTTCTTTACTATCAATGGAAAATATAAAATACCCATATCCCTTCTCATGAATAAACATGAACACTCCATAGGAAAAACATCCATTGTAACTAACTTGTGTCATTTATTTGTTAAAAATCAAATTAATTTCAAGTTTGCTTGAAAAGTTTTCTTATGAAACAATGATTTCATGAGTGACTTTACAGGGTACAGCATGGATGTTACCCCAGCACTCAGGAGACTGAGGCAGGAGGATCACCCCATAGCCAGCCAGGGCTACATAATGAGTTCAAGGCCAGCCTGAACTACATAGCAAAACCCTATCTCAAAAACCAAAACAAAAAAATCATAAACGACTTCATAATTTGCTCCCACCAGTGTGGCAAGTTTTAGCTTCTGACCAGAAGAAAAATTTAACCTGTTTAACTCTTCTGATTAGAATGAATTTTTAAGACCTTATAGTTCATCTTTCTATGGTTTCATTAGTAAAGTATTTTAGATATCAGTATCCTTAGTACATTTCCATATGTTCTCCAATGGTTTCTTCCTCTATTCTTCTAGTCTCACTGCTTACAATTGGTCTTCAACTTCATAATCTCCCAGGAAGCTGGTTAAAAATAAGGATTCCCATGCCCCAACCTAATGATTCCAATTCTGTTTATGGATGGCAATCTTTTTAAAAAAAAATCCGTTTAAACATTAGTGTCATCTTATATCTTTTAAGAATTATCCTTAGGTGAACCAAGGTATACATTGAGAAACACTGCTTGAGCCACCTTCCATGGAAGCTCAACTGAACATTCATCTTGTGAAGTAAAGTATGTGTCCAATAATTTTTATACCTGATGAGTCTAAATTTCAGACCCACTCTTCATCCATTTATATTTGTTCCAAATGTTGCTCCTCATTCAGAAATTCCTGGTCCAGTGAATTGACTCCAACATCTGTTTGCCACAGCCAAAAAGCCACAGACATTCTCTATTTCTTCCTTTTACCTCTCTGCTCATCTGATCCAACTCCCTGTAACCCTCCCTCTTTCATGCCAGCCATACAGAACCACGTCTTTCAACTGTTCAAATGTTGTACTCTCTTGTGGAAAACCCATTCTCCTGGCTAATGTTCAAGCCTCTGCTTAGGAATGACCTACCCTGATAATCCACTCCTTCAAGCCATCACTTGTTCTCCCAAAAGTCATATTAAATTTCCATTTTAAAATATTTAGGTTTTACACTGTGTTGTGCCTATTTATTTGCCAGTCTCCCACTCTGGATTGCTACTTGTTTTTCATATCCGTATATCTAACCTACACAGTGGGTACAAAGCAGACATTTAGTAAATGTTATCTGAATGAAAGAATCATCTAATGAGTTTCTAGTTCATGAGACTATTTTCTTTTGTTTTAACCATGGAAAAATACAGCACATTCAGTATACAAAATAAACCAGTCTTGTGGCCAAATATTTTGAAAATAAAAGGATTTCTTACAGCCATGTTCACCTTCCTTCCAAAGCTCATCAATTTATGTGCACGAATTTAAGTGTGGAGAAATCCTGGACTACCACTGAGTCAAACGTCCGTTTTGTTTTGTTGCCAGCCAGGTATTCCTCTCCAACACGGTGTTTAGACTGGCATGGTCCAATCCAGTAGCCATTAGCTACAGGTGATTACTTCAATTGAAACTAATTGAAATTAAATAAATTTCAAATTCTTCAGTTGCACTAGCCACATTTCAAGAGTTTAAAGCCCAAAAGCCAAAGGTAATTGGCGGCTGGACAGTGCGGATGCAGCATTTTCATCAGTTCTACGGGCAGAGCTGGAGACACAATCATAAAAAGACCTCAAAAACCTCACTTACTTCTTTGCTCCCACGATTCTGGCGCTCCTCTGCTGCTTAAAGGACGTGGGTCCCGGAGTCTAGCAAATCACAAGCATACAAGTGAGTGCTAGCGTATCTGAACCTCGACCACAAAGAGATGAATCCCCCTTGTGCCGAGAAGAAACGAAGCTCTCCCGGGGCGACTATCTCAAACCGAAGACGATAAGCCTTTTTAGCAAAATATGTCGTCCTACTTTCCTAAAATGTAAAGACAATGCCAGAACCTTCATCTTCCCCCATTCTCAAAGCCCTGCCCCAGAGAGGCTCTAAAAAGGAGAAAAAAGAAAACAACGGATATGGGAGGGATTTGAGGATGTAAAAGGAACCGAAACTCATGGCAGCCTGGCGAGGAGTGAGTACAAGGAGGTGGGGAACAGGAAAAAAAAAGTGAGAAAAGGGGGGGCAGGTGGATCTGATTTAAAAGGGTGGGGCCTATGATGGGGTTTGATAAAACCAACTCTTTGACCATGGGACAAAAGCGACCAGCTGAATGTTCCCGGCTCCACAGCGCTACCTCTAAAGCATAACGGTCACGCCAAGAAACTCACGGCGGGGACTGCACCGAGTGTGGAAGACATCACTCCCTCTCCACGCCTAACAGTTTCACCCAAGGGCTCCGTCCAGACCAACGCCACTTCCGCTCTCCTCTCCTCTCCCGGATGTGGACTGAGTGCCGCCTAGCCCGGGTCTGGACGTCTGCTTCCGCCTAGCAGCTTCCAAGGGGGCTGCGGCGGGAAGCAGTCACGTGACGACTCACTGAGCCCACGGAGACCCCGCCCCCCATTGCGGCTCAGGACCCCGGAGACTGGGGGAGGAGGGCGGGGCGGAGCGGAGCGGAGGGACCGAGTATGGAGTCCCTGCCAGACAAACCCGCTATCCCGGTGCTCCATCCCTTTGCACAACGTCGTGCGTTCCTCCCTTCACGCACCCCGCAAGTGATCTTGTAAATGCACGTGGAACTCAATTATTGCCCCTTTATTGATCTTCCAGAAATGACAGATTCATTCTCGCTCCCCTCTCCCGGGGTAGAGAGGTCTGAAAGCTCTTTCCTCGCGGAGGAAGCAGGAATGGGAGGCAATGGTGGAGGAAGAAAAAAAGCCAGGCAAGGGGAGCTAGATAAAGAATTGTGGGAGACATGTATAATTTACCAGCTTCAGGCCTCCAACCGTGCCCTGCTTTGGGATTTTTTAGCCACGTTTGAGTAACTCTTGAAAGACTCGTGAGGCCTCTCCTTAGGGCTGCTGTCCTTGAGTCTCTCCTGAACGGGGCTGTGATGGGTTTTCTCTGAGCGACTGCGACTGCGGTGGCGCCTCTCAGAGTGGCTGTGCCGGGTTCTCTCAGGGCTCCTGAGATGAGCTCTCTCGGAGTGAGTGTGACGGCTTCTTTCAGAGGGACTGTGACGGGTTATCCTAGAACTGTGGCCTCTCCTCTCAGACGGATGGCGAGTGACAGTTGTCTCAGAGAGACTGCCCCGGCTCCTCTCGGAGGCACTGCGGCGTCTGCTCTCTGAGCGCCTGTGTCGCCTCTTCACCAGGGGACTGCGGCCTCCCCTCTGTGAGGGACTGCGACCCCTCCTCTGTGAGGGACTGCGGCCTCTCCTCGCTGAGGGACCGCGATATCGCCTCTCAGAGGTACTGTGACGCCTCTGCCTCTTTGAAAGACTGTGACTGGTTCTCTCCCAGGGCCTTCGACGCCTCCTTTCCAGGGGGCTGGGAAGGCGTTCCTCAGAGGGACTGCGGAGGGTTCTCTCAGCGGGGCTGCTATGGTGTCTCTGGGAGGGGCTGCGCTGGCTCCTCACAGAGGAATTTTGTCGGGTTCTGACCTTGTAGGACCCGTGGTGGGTTTGCACCTTGTGTGTATCTTTATCTCTGAGATGACTCTGCAAGGTTTTCTTCCGAAAGGAACCAGATAGATATCTCCTTTGTGCCTGAAATCTGGCTTCTGGTTTGGGCAAGTTCGTAGACTCTTGACTGGAGATTTCATCTCTGTGGAAGCTTCTCTTTGCACTGCTGCCACTGACATCTTGACCTATATCCAAATCCTGAGTGACTAATGTAGTGTGGAAACTAATTCCTGTTAGGGAAGCTGTGGGCTTGGGCAATTGTAGAGGTCTGGGGTGGGAAAAACTGTCTCTTTTTGACTGTTGAGCTGATCTCCCTTGGTCGGTCTCTCGCCAAAATATGTCCTCCTGCTTAGTGATTAGACTTGTTGACCTTTGCTTGACAACTGGCATCCTACCTCTTTTGCTACCTCTTGGTAAGTGGTGGTCTCTAGACTTTTGTTGTGAACTGCAGTTTTCACTTGACCACAAATCATCTGTCTTTGTCCTGTCCTCAGGCTTCTGACCAACAAAAGGCAGAATTCTGTGTGCTGTTTGGAATACCTGCTTTAGGCCTTGAAAAAGCAGTCTCAGGAAATTGGGATGGGAGGATTTCTTAGGCTGTCTTTTTAAAGAAGCAGTACTTGTCTGAGCTGCTCTAATCCTCTTTCTCCTTAAAGTTGCTGATAATTCCCTGGAAGGACTGTATGTGTGGAACTTTGTGTTTTGTGATCTAGGTCCCTTTGTGATTCTTTTCATTGGATATTTTGAATCAGGGGACTTTTCTGTTCTCACTTTAGTGAACTTTTCATCATGATTGCTTTCAGAATCACACTCTGATAGGGAGTGAACTTTAGGGAATTTATAATGCTCCCACTCTCCAATTTTTGCCTTTCTGACTGATTCGGGACTGCTCCATTGCTTCTTCCTGACGTGGACTTGGAAAGGAGCAGGAGACTGAGAAGATCCAGACTGAAAATCTATTGGGGGACCAACACTCTTGGAAGCTGGAGAATAAATTTTAGCTTTTTTTCGTGATAGTGATACAGGACTTAATATGGTATGTTTATCTCTTCCATGATACTTGGAGACATGATGTCTTTTTCCAGTTCGCAATCTAAAGCCAAGACGTAGCCGAACTTTACCATGGCCTTCAGGAGTGCTCACGAGGTGGAGCTGTGGATAGATAAGAATATAAGGCCCAGAAGAAGTATGCAAAGTAGTATGATTGCAGTTAAGTCCTGAACATTGGCCGCACTGTAGGCAGATGGGATATTTCAGGACAAGACCTGAAGCCAGAGGTGGAGGCACATTAGGAGGTATTTGACTTTTTAGGAGTTTTGCAGCAATTTTTAGCTGTAGATCTTGTAGAAGGTGGGACCGTTCTGAGAAGTCACTCTTGGCCTGAGAAAAGTAACTGGGTTTTGAGGAGTAAAGAGGCTCAAAAATCCTTGTCTGTGAATCACTCTGGGATGGTCTGGGATGGGAAAGCCTATCTGTTTTTGGCTGTTGTGATGATCTCCATGGGTCTGTCTTTCCCAAAAATACGTCCTCCTGCTTAGTGATTGGACTTATTGCCCTTTGCTTGACAACTGGCATCCTCTCTCTTTTGCTATCAGTTGGTAAGTGATCGTCCCTAGAATTTTGTTGTGAATTGTAGTTTTCACTTGACCACAAATTGTCTATCCTTGCCTGTGAGTCACTCTGTGAATCACAAGGAGTAAGATCTTCCTTCTTGTGAAATATCCTGAGGGAAGTTTCTGACTCTACTAGGGTAGGAAACCACCCCCCTACACATGACACTGGCATGTACTGAGTGACTTCCTGGGATTTATCTCTGAGTTTTGAGTTTGCTTTCTTTATTATCAATCTAGTCCCAGAATATTGCTGTATTATGGAAGATGTGAAGCCACGTGTCCAAATCCTTAAGCCCATTCCTTTTTCATAATCATGGCATAAAATGTGCCTCTGAATATAGTTTTTGAATACTGAAGGCTTTGAAACAGTAGCTGGACCTTTCTCTATCAGGGACTGGGAAAATTCCATCAGTTCAGCTGGAACTCCAAATAAATTCTGAACAGATTGACCAATATCTGCACAGGATCTTTTTGTTAAACATGTTCGAGAACAAAGCTTTCTTTTCATAATGATCCCTAAGACATTCCCCAGCATTAGCATAGAGGAGAGATATTTTCTAGGTAGTCTCTGCCTATAGGCATGACTCTCCCAGGCATTCTGTTGTCTCCCCAGGAAAGACTGACTAGGGCCTCTTTGAGCCTCTGGTCCTGCCTGGAAAGACCCAGATAGTGGTCTCCAACTTGGTAGTGGATGTTGGGAATAGCTCTGAAGTGAATCCTCTGATTCCCCCATCTGCTTTCTTGTAGTTCTTTCCTTAGATATGATAGCCACTGCCAGAATCTTAGGATTTAGGGTTTCCACACTGTTCACTGGATTATCAGAGGGTTGATTATGAAGGGCCAAAGGAATGGTTGAAGACTGTATCATAAAAGGGTCTATGTAGGCGTCTTCATGCTGCAAAATATCTGTACCAAGGTTTTTCATATCCATAGCTCTCCATACTTTTGGTATCCCAGAATCCTGAAGTTCTTCTAGTTCATTTGTTGTAGTAGAGCTTGAAATGAGTGAGGTTGAAGGGTTCTGGGGGAATTTAGATAAATAATTCTTAATTTGTAACTCCTCTGATGTTAACCCCTCAGAGTCCCCATTCTGGTACACCTGTCCTTGAGTCAAACCCTCATTTTCCATGACCTTAGGAGGTTCTTTTGTTATCCCTATGGATTTTACAAATTGAGTCAATACTGTAGGACCCTCAAATGAAGGTGTTTGCTGTGAGGTTAATTCTGCAGATTTTATTTGAATATTTAGAGTTGGTATTAAGTCTACAGGTTTTACCAGTTCCTGAAGATTTGGCCTTGTATGTAAATCGAAACAATCCCTTACTTCAATCCCCAATCTTGTGGCTACTCTTATTGGTTCTACAAACTGAGGAATTGGTCCTGCTGCTAATTCCTCAGATTTTACAGTTTGAAACAGTGGCCCTGGGATTAACATGGTCTTTACAATTTGAAACCCTTTCAACTCCATTGTTTCCAAAGTTTGGTGTGTTGGGTTTGTGCTTAATTTATTAGATTTCACATTTTGTAAGCATGAACTGGAGGTAAGCTCAGAGGATTCTGTGATTTGATAACTTGTTCTCAGGCGCTGATTCCCAGATTGTACTTTTTGAGGCAGTGCCCTTGGTGCTAACTCCACAGGTTTTGCAATTTGTTGCAGTGATAATGAAGATAATTTTGAGTGTTTAACAATTTGCAACTTTGGCTCTGGAGTCACCTCCAAAGGATTCATACCTTGTTGCTGTGATTCGGGAAACAAACTTGAAAATTTGACACTAGATAGTGCTGGTCCTGGTAAGAACTTCCTAGTTGGCTCAGGTGCCAATACTACTGGTTTCACACCTTGCCATCCTAAATTCAGCTCTTGGCTATTTATACCTTTATGTTGTGATCCCATGCTCAGTTCCACAGACTGAAAATTTTGAAAACTTAACTCTAGTGCAAATACCTCATATTTTAAGTCCTGTAGCCCAGAGCCTGAAGTCAGTTTTACAGAGTCTGCACCAGCAAGCGATGGTTGTTTCCTCACCTCTTCAGACTTTACATCTTTAAGCAGTGGATCTGGTGATACTACCACAGGTTTTACATCACTGAATGAAGGCCCTGATGTGAACACAGGTTGCACAACTTGCTGCTCCCATTGAAGTTGGTTCTCTGAAAAATGGACTTGAAATTTTGTCCCTGGAGTTAACTCAGATTTCATTCCTTGAAAGTATGGTTCAGAATTGACTGCTGCAGATGTCTTGCTTTGAATTTGTGTCCTTGAATTCAACTCACAGGACTTTATTCCTCGAAGTGTTAAAACTGGAGTTAATTCAGGAAGAGTCACATCTTGCAAATGTAGCCCAGGGTTGCACCCTGTAGAGTTTACACACTGAGGTTTTGGCTCTGAAGAGGGTGCACAAATATTCATACTCTGAAAATGTAGCCCAGGGTCACAACCTGTAGACTTTGCACACTGAGGTTTTGACCCTGAAGAAGGTGCAGAAGTATTCATACCCTGTAAAAATGGTCCAGGGTTGCATCCTGTAGAATTTGCACACTGAAGTTTTGCCTCTGAAGAGGGTTGAGTGTTCACATCTTGAAAACATGGCCCAGAGTTGCAACCAGTAGAATTTGTACAGTGAAGTTTTGACTCTGAAGATGATGCAAAAGAATTCACATCCTGTAAAAGTGGTCTAGGGTTGCATGCAGTAGAATTTACACGTTGAGATTTTGCCCCTGGAATGTGTACAGAATTCACACCTTGAAAATATGATTCAGAGTTATACCCAGTAGAATTTATATACTGAATTTTTGGCCCAGGAGAGGACACAGAGGAATCTATCTCTTTCACATGTGGCTCAGGATTGCACCCAGTAGAATTTACACAGTGAGGTTTTGCTCCTGAAATCCAGGCAGAAGAATTCACATCTTGAAAATGTGGTTCGGGGTTGCACCTGGTAGAATGCATACATTGAAGTCTTGGCCCTGGAGTATATGCAGAAGAATCCACATCATTCAAATGTGGTTCAGGGTTGCATCCAACAGAGTTTACACACTGAGGTTTTAGTCCTGGAATGGATGCAGAAAAGTTTATACTTTGCAAGTGTGGTCCAAGGCAGAGCACCTTAGATTTTGTATCTTGAAACTGTGTTGTAGGTTTCAGCTCAGATGATTTTACATCTTGTAACTGTGACCCAGTATTTAATGTCATACAATTTTTACATTGAATCTGTGGCCTTGGATTCAATTCAGAGAGTTTCCCACCTTGTAATTCAAACTCATGCTTGAATTCCAGAGATTGCTTATCTGGAAGCTTGTTTTCTTTGCATAAGTCAAAAGATTTTATCCTTTCCAACTGAGGCCCAAGGTTGAACTCTGAAGACTGCATACCTGGGAGCTTTGTTCCCAAACACGACTCAGAAGATCTTACATCTCGTGGCTGTTCTTCAGAAGTGAATGCTATAGATTTCATATCTTGAATCTTTGTCCCTGGACATAATGGTGAAGATTTTACATGTTGCAAATGTGGCCCAGAATTAAACACTGTAAATTTTTCACTTTCAAATTGTAGCCATTGCTCCAATTTTTGAGGTTTCTTACCTTGGTGCTGATTTCCAGCATTGAGTTCAGAAGAGAGTTTTTTAACCTGCAATTCTGAGCCATTATTGTCCTCTGTGTAGTTTAGTATTGGAAGGTTTATAGACTCAGCTTTCATGTCTTGCAACTTGGTGCTTGGGTTGAATTCCATAGATTTCATACCTTCATCATTTATTTGTGGTGTCAACATAGACAATTTCCCATTTTGTAATGGTGGGGCAGAGTTGGATCCTAAAGATTTTCTATCTTGTACTTTACTTAGAGTTAATTGACAAGATTTCACATCTTGCTGCAGTGACTGAGGCATAATTCCCACAGATTTCTCTTTTTGAAGCTTTGTCTCTGGGTTTATCTCAGATTTCACACCCTGCAAGTATGGTCCAGGACCAAAATCTATAGATTTTATAACTTTAAAGTTTGTCCCTGAGCTCAGCTTAGAATATTTCATGTCTTGCAAATGGGGGCCTGAGTTGAACTGTGCAGATTCCTCACCTTCGAGATTTGTCTTTGGTAATAAAACTGATGCTTCACCTTGTAACTTTGGACCATGGTTGAATTCTACAGAGTTCACATCTTTAATATTTGTCCCTTGAACCAACTCAGAAGATTCTTGGCCAGAGTTGAAGTCCACTATCTTTACATCTTGAAGTTTGATCTCTGGTGCCACTTCAAAAGATTTTACACTTTTAAAGTGTTGTCCAGATTTCATACCTGAAAACTCTCTCCCCAAGATCAAATCAGATTTTTCATCTGGTAACTTTGGACTGGAGTTGATTTCTGCATATTTCACACCTTGAAGTGTCTCACCTAGGATCATTTTAGAAGATTTCACACCTTGTAAGTATGGTTTGGAACTGAAACTCATAGATTCTGCATCTTGAAGCTTTATACCCGTGATCAACTTTGAAGATTTCACATCTTGCAATTGTGGGCCTGAGTCAAATTCTGTCAGTTTTGTTTCCTGAAGCTTTGTCCTAGGTATTGACTCAGAAGATTTTATACCTTGCAACTGTGGCTGAGGTTTGAAATCTGTAGGTTTGACACCTTGTATCTTGTTTTCCATGGTCAAATCAGAAAATGGTATACCTTTCAACTGTGAGCAGGAGCTTAACTGAATACATTTTATATATTCAGACTTTGTCTCAGGTGTCAACTTAGAACATATTGGACTTTGCCACTGGGACCCAGAGTCCAACTTCTTGGATTTCATACTTTGAGGTTCTATCTGAAGAGCCAATTCAGGTGTCTTCATACTTTTCAAGCCTAGTACAGTGTTCAGGTCCTCAATTTCATCATTTTGTAATAGTGGCCTTTGACTTAATAGCCTAGATTTCACTTCTTGAAGCTGTGGCTCTTGTGTAAACACTACAGACTTCATACCTTGAAGTTCTGTTCCTGGGAATGACTCTAAATGTTTCACTTGCAGCTGTCGTCCTGGCATAAACTCAGGAGATTTCGCATTTTGCAAATGAAGCTGTGATTTGAATACCATGGATTTTACATCACAGAGTGTTGACCTTGAAGTTGGGTCAAGTGATTTCATACTTCTAAACTCTGGCCCAGATTTTATAACTTGGAAGTGTGGTTCTGACATCCTCTCATTAGACTTCATACTTCCAAGTTGTGGCCCTTTGTAGATTTCTGCAGATTTCCTTCCTTGAAGCTGTGGCTCTAGAGTTAATCTAAAATTTTTCCTTTTTTGTAACTCTGACCCTGGAAACAACTCAGGGGTTTCCCCACACTGTACCTTCTGCACATCCAATTCTATAGATTTTGTACTTTGAACCTTTGGCCCTCGAGTCAATTCAGATGACTTCAGACCTCCTGAGTGTGTGGAAGATTTCAGCTCTGCAGGTTTGACACCTTGAGATTGTATCTTCAGATTTAATCCTATAGATTTCACACCTTGGAACTCAGGGCCTGGTATCCACTGCAAAGATTTCATATTTCCAAGTTGTGGCTCTTTGTTTAATTCCACAGTTTTCACACCATCTAACTGTGGCTCTAAGGTTGATGCAAATGATTTCCTGTTTTGTAGCCACTGTCCTGGGGACCATTTAAAGGTCCTCACACACTGTAACTGTGATTTAGGATTAAATTTTGTAGATTTTGGTCCTTGAAGTTTAGGCCCTAGAGTCAGTTCAGATGACCTCATACCTCCTGACTGGATGTCAGATTTTAATTCTGTAGGGTTAGTACCTTGAGATTTTGATCTGAGACTTAACCCTACAGAGGTCGAACCTTCAAACTCAGGTCTTGATAGCCACTGAATAGTTTTCATATTTCTAATCTGTTTCTCTTTATTTAGCTCCACAGATTTTATATCTTGAAGCTGTGGTCCTGGGGTCAACTCAGAAGATATCCTACTTTGCAAGTGTGCTTCATATTTGAGTGCTTTAGCTTTTACATCTGGTTCTGGAGCCAATTCAAATGATGTCACATCTTTCGACTGTATCTTATTGCAGGGTACAGATTTTATATCCTTACATTTTGGCTCTGGAACTAACTCCAAAGACGTTATACTAACTGACTGAAATCCTCTCTTCAGTTGTTCTAAATTTACATGTTTCCGACCTGGTAAGTTTACAAATATCTGACTATCCTGTCCAGGATCGAGAGTTAAACTCACCGGTGTCACCCCTTGAAATCGCTGCTTTGGGTCTAAATCTATGGATCTTACTCCTTGAACCCCTTGACTTCTGATTACATTCACAGATTTTGCCTCCTGCCCCTTTAGCCTTGAGGCAAACCTCACAGATTTTTCACATTGCAGCTGTGGATCTGGAGTATCCTCTACAGATTTTAAATTTTGCAGCTTAGTAAATGGAGTAATGGACACAAGTGTCATATCTTGCATTTGTGGCTCTGAAATCATTTCCTCAGATTTCATACTCTGTATCTGAGGCCTTTGAAGAACCTCCATTGATTTAACAACTTTAAGCAATGGATCCGATGGAAAAGCCATGGAATCCTTGCCTTGCCCAAGTTTCAGTTCCATAACTCTCAAATTTTGATCCTTTGCACCTGAGACTAACTTCTCAATTCCCAAATCTTTAATTCTTGAACCTGGAGTCACCTCCACAGATTTTGCATGTTCTAGCTGAGGATTGGAGGTTAACTCCATAGATTTCAAACCATCTAGACATGGTCCTGGAGTTAAAATCACAGATTTCTTATCTTTCAACTGTGATCTTGATGGCATCAACTCCGATTTTAAGACTTGAAACTCTGAACCAGGGGCCAGCTCCTCAGCCTTTGTGCCTCCTGACTGTGGCACTAGGCTTAACACCATAGATTTGACTTCTGGGTTTGGCTTTGGTGTTGACTCCACATATGTCCTATCTTCTGGCGGTTCTGAAATCAGCTTCTGAGATTTTAAACCTTGAGGCCTGGAGACTGTGGTCTGCTCCAAAGGTTTTGTATTTTCTGACTGTGGTTCTGAGATCAGCTTCTGAGATTTTAAACCTTGAGGCCTTGAGACTGTGGTCTGCTCCACAGGTTTTGTATCTTCTTGCTGTGGCTCTTGGAGCAATTCAGAATATTTCATACTTTGTGGGGGCCCTGAGATTAAATCTGCAGATTTTTCTCCTTGAACTAACTTTGGAGATAACTTTGAAAATCTGACACTTTGCAACTGTGGCCCTGGAGTCAATCCAGATTTGACATTTGATTGCCCTGAGTGTAAATTTAAATCTACAGATTTCATACTTGGGAGTTCTGCTTCCATAGTCAATTCTTCCAATAAAACACTTTGTAATATTGCCTCTAGTTTTGGTTTTTTAGGTTCTTCCTCTTCTGTGCTTGATTGTGGGATTGAATTCACACATTTTTCATCTTGCAAATGTGGTTCTGGGTCAGTCTGCCTAGATTTTCCTCCCTGCAGCTGTGGCCCTGAGGTCAAGGCAATGAAATCTAGTTTTGGTCCTGTAATTAATTCTGTAGCTTTTACTACTAATGGGGTTGACCCAGCAGTTAATTCAACAGATTTCAAGTTTTGCAGTAATATATCTGATTTCTCGTGTTGTGTCGCTGGCCTTAGAGTCAGCTCCAGAGCACCAGTTTCTGAATGTGGTTTTTGGATAGCCTCCTGAGTCTTATCAACTTGAGGAAATGATAACCGTGCAGTTTCTTTGTCTTTAGAGTCTGACTTTAGGGGTCTCTCCAACAATGTAGTAACTTTTGAACATGGTTCTACATTCAGATGAACAAATTTCATGCCTTGAGGCTGTGACTCTAGGGGCAATACCCCTGATTTCACACTTTGTATCTCTGATCTAGGTATTAAATCCAGAGATTGTTTGACTGTATGTTGTAATTCTTGAGTCAACCCTATCAGTTTTACAGGTGAGAGCACATTCCCAGTAGTGTCTGGGAGTGATGAGGGGCTCATTTTTATAGGTTCTGAAGTTTGTCTTAATGAAACTGGGGTAATTCCTAAAGATGACTGTGTCAACCCACCAGATGCTTCCATTTGGTGACAAGTATCAGAGGTCAATTTTGCAACTCTTACTCCTAAATCTGAGATCATCCCTAAAGATTCTGAGGCTTGCTTCTGTGGGGTCAGTCCTTCACGTTCTGCAGCATGGTGATTTTGATCAGGGTTCAACTCTTTATATTTTACTGGCTCAAGGTGTGTGCCTGGGGTCAATTCCCCAAATTTCATGCTTTGCCCTTGTGTCTCAGGAGTTGACCTCCTACATTCTATCCTTTGAGGAGTTTTCATGTCTTTAAGCAATAGTACTGGGTCTGTCTCTTCCAAACTAGTATTTTGTAACCATGACTTTGGGGCCAATTCCACAGATTTTGATTCTTCCAGTGGTGGTCTAAAGGTCAGCTCTACCATTTTTATATGTTGACACTCTGGTGGCAGAGCCAAACGAAGACACTGTGTACCTTGAAACTGTGAACCAGGGGTCGAATCTGTAGATTTTCTACTTTGCAGCTGTGGTGTGGGTGCCAGCTCCTCAGATTTTACACTCTGCTGTTGAAATTCTGGGGCCAAGTCTACAGATTTCATGCTTGGGATTGGTTGTTCATAATTTACCATTTGAGGGTCTAAACCTGTGATTGTGTCTACAGATTTCATATTTTGCAATTCTGGTCCCACAGTCAGGTTTTTAGATTTTACATTTTGCAATCCTGGGGATAATTCTGTAGAACCTGTCAACTTAAATTGTGGTATTGGCTTTACCCCCACATATTTGTCATTAGTAGTAGTCATTACTGAAGATTGTGTGACCTGATGCAGAGGCTTTTGGCATATTCCTATAGATTCTGTATCTTGACCTACTGACCCTGGGATTGTCTCCAATGGTTCCTTTACTTGATGGTGTGATTGTGTCAACCGTACAGATTTCTTCACTTGTAGCCCTGTGCCAGAGGCCAACCCCACAGTTTCTGTCACTTTATGACTTTGCCTTGGGCTCACCATTGAATATTCTGGGATTTGATGCCACGGGCTCAACCCCAGAGGACCCATGACTTGATGAGGCAGTCCTGAAGCTAATGACACAGACTCTGTGCCTTGATGATGTGATGGAGCCAAACCTAGTGGGTCTCGCACTTCAACCTTTAACCCAGAAGTCCATCCCAGAGATTCCTTGCCTAGAGATACTGGCTGAGGAGTCAAACCCTCAGATTTTACAACCTGTGACTGTGATTCTGTGATCAGAACCAAGGGTGAAGCCAGCACTGCTGAGTTTATGTTTAGGGAATGTATGGATTGCTGTGATGGTGTTAGAATCTTCCGTGCTGATTCCATCACTTTAGGTGGTGACTCTGGAGGTAAACTCACAGATTCTACAACTAGAGAAGCAATAGCAGTAGGAGCGCTAGGGGGAGAAGTCAAAACATCTGGCTGAGTTGGCTTTGGGGTCAAATTTGCAATTTGAGATGGTAAACCTTGGCTCAAAGCCCCAGATTGTATCTCATGTGACTGTGTTGGTGGAATCTCCTGGAAACTCATGGTTTGTAACAGTGCCACTGGGGTTATTTTCATGTGCTCAGTGACCTGATGTAATGGCATTGAGATCATTTTCCCTGATTCTGTGTCGTGATGTATTAGGTCTATAGTAAGCTTTACTTGTTCCATGGACTGACTTTGTGACCTTGAAGTCATATTCACGGATTCCATGACATCGTGCTTTGGCCCTGGGGCCATTTCCACAGTTGGCATCATCGTGTCCAACAATGTCTTCATCTCCACAGACTCCGTGGCTTGACATGGTGGCCTTGGGGTCATTCTTACTGGTTCTGTGATATATGGATGTGATTCATTAATCATTCTCTTAGAATCCATGACTTGAAGCAGTGCTACAGGAGTTATCTTCACATTATCTCTGTCTTGATTCAGTCTTGAGCCCATCCTGTTTGGTTCTACAACTTTTTGCTGAGTCTTTGGGGTTATCTCCAATGTTTCAGTTACTTGATTTGGTAGTTTGGGAGTTACATGTGCTGTTTCCATGATTTCCATTGGCTTTACAATTTGATTTGGGAACAAAGCCACAGATTTTGTCATTTCTGGATATGTTTCTGGGATCATCCCCATTGAATCCATGACCTGAAGCAATGCCAGTGGAGTTATCTTTATGTTCTCTGTGACTTTATAAGGAAGCCGTGGTGTCAGCTTCATATTAGTCACTTGTGTATTATGCTGCTGAATTCTTGTTTCTGGAAGATCTATGGTGCTCTGCTCTGTACTAAGGTGCAGTGCATGTTTTGAGCCCTTCAGCGAAGCAGTTTCTTCTTGAGTTATGTTAACTCCTAAATGTCTGGGAGGTGGAGTGCCCACTGATGGGACCAAGGATTTGGATCTGAGGATTTTGGGGTCATTTGCATAATGTAACTTCTCAATTGAGGTAAGTGCATGTGAAATTTTTGTTTCTGTCCTCTTCAATCCAGATTCTATTTCTGTATCCACATGGAGCTGAAATGCTGGACGGTCTGGGGATTTATCGCTGCTATTTTGTTCAATGTTTTGATGAATGAGTGTTGATAACTGGGTTTGGGGGTTCTCTAGTTCAGAGACTTCTCCTGATACCTTAATCAAATAATTCAGCATTGCCCAAGATTTTTTCACAGGCACAGGCACTGATTGTTCCTGCAAAGTACAAACTTTCCTAGACATATGTCCTTCCAGCTTCCCTCTAGACAAAAGAGAGAGCTGGGACTGAGCCCACTCTGGGAGATGTGGTCTTTCACTCAAAACGGATGTCATCCCATGATCCACTACCAAAAGATTCCTGCTCCTCCTCTTATTTTTTGTTTTCTCTTCTTGTGTGCAAGCATTTAGGGGTTCAAACACAGAGTCAATAAAATAATTTTGTGGTGGTAAGTGCGAAAGGGCTTCCAAATTCTGAAGTAGTTCTGGTTCTTCAGGCTCTAACAACTGAAAAGGTGGCTGGGTTATGCATTGGTTCCTGAACACAGATGATTGCTTTCTACGGGAAACAGGCAAACAATTGCTCTGGGCTTGCCAATGCGTAAGGTAAGATGGGTGGGATCTATTGCTGGATGACCCAGAGGAGATGCTGTGGTCAGTGGAATATGTTGCCTTCTCACAGACGCAACAGGATGGAACAGCTTCCTGAGCCTCAAGAAAAAGAGAGGTGGTAGAAGAAGTCTCATCCTGCGTTTCAGGCAAATGCATTTCCATAAGACATAATCTAAGAAAGAAAGAAAGAAAGAAAGAAAAGTTTCTATTTGTTTTGGAGTCAGAAAAAAAGAACAAACAAACAAACAGGAAATGGAGAGAAAGTGTCCTTTTCAAGTGTAAAAAATTCTTGGCCTGAAGGAGAGTTGAAAAAGAAAAAGTTACGTCTCCCATCATCAAATAATGATGCAGAAAGTCCCTTCACTGGGCAAAAGTAGGCAACTATTCCTGAAATGATTCTTTGACCCAGTTGAACTCAGGACTTTCTCCACTATCACTTTCAGCCAGGCACAGTGACACAACACCTGTAATCCCAACACTCTGTGAAGCTGAGGCCTGAGAATTGCAAATTTGAGCCCAGCCTTGGGCAATTTAGCGATTTAGTGAAAACTTGTTTCAAAAAAATTTTTTAGAGCCAGGTGTGGTGGTGCATGCCTGTAATCCCAACATTTAGGAAGCTGACACAGGAGGATTGCCTCAAATTCAAGGCCAGCCTGGGTTACATAGTAAGACCAAGGCCAGCCTGAACTACACAGCAAGACTCTGCATCAAAAAACAGAACAAAAGAAAAAATTAAAATTATCTAAAAGGGCTGGGAATGTAACCTAGTGCAAAGGTTCTCAGTTCAATCCCCAAAGTCAGGAAAGCAAAAGAAAACAAAATAAAAAAACTCCTTCCCCCTTTGCCTTCTCCTTTCTCTCTCTTAAATGCTCTATAGTCCTCCTCCCAGAAACTGTTCTCTGACCTTGCACTTTCCAGTTGTTCGATGATCTGTTGAAGACTTCTGTCCATTGACCAGAGCATATGTTTCTGGGTCCAGTTCACAGGGAATCCTGAAATACTGGATGCAACAGAATAGGTCAGTGTAATTTAAGGGGTGCCAAAGTATCAGTATCAGTAAGCAAACCAAGAGAAGAGATTTAACTTAGAAAAGAGACAACTATCATAATGAGGGAAGGGGACCATGTGTTTTACTCCTACCTTTTACAGTTAGGAGGATAGGCTGGAGACAAACTTTACTTACTGTGTTAGGTTATCTTTGCTGCATTCCATCCTGAGGCTTTCTTCTGACTCTGAGACTAAGAATCCAGATGAAGAATATATTAGCATTGTGACTATTACTGACATCAACCAGCACAGTCTTCTCATTTTGCACACAAGGAAACAAAGATGAAGTCATGCCCAAAATAAAGCTAATTAGTGGTAGAATTCAGTTCTCAATTTAAAAAAATAATGATTATGCTGTCTGCATCATATATTAGATGTCAGCCTTGTGTAGAGCAGAAACGATCATGGATATAAGAAGTTGGGAGCCGAGAGAACAGAGTTCCTGATACATTTCCTTCAGAGGGGTCTATCTGACATCTGTGGTAGGGAAGAAAAGATACCAAAGCTTCCCTTACCAAACTCTTAGTAGTTAATTTTTGTCTATTCTCTTGTCTTACCATGATTCTTTCCCTTGCTTTGGTCTTTGCAAAAAAATTGAAGAAAAGAGAAACCACAAGTAAAATAATCATGGCAGCATCTCTTTGGAAGCACAGATGCTGGAAAGACCAGGCACATGGGGCATCATGGTATAGGCCTGTAGTCCCACACAGGAGGGGTCAGGCAGGAGGATTGCCACAAGTCTGAGTCCAGCCTAGGCTACATAGTGAGACTCTGTCTCAAAAATGAAAGAATAGTCATGCTTCTTCCATTTACATCTTCTTTTTCAACCTCCCTCCACCTGCTAATTTTTTTACTTCTTTTCTCATTTTTTTCTTTTCCATTTCTTTCTTTCCTTCTCTCTACTTCCTACTTTTCCTTCCCATTTGAACATTTTTCTACCTGCTATTTAAGGCTAGAATTCTAAAGCAGGTGGACAGCTGATCAGTCATTAGCCTTGAGTTGAAGAATAAAGGGTAAGATTGTTCTGACCTGTGCATTTCTGGATCTTTTTCAATTTATGTTGCTGTGAAGTCTAGAGAATCACAAAGAGAAAAAATAAAATCAAGTTATTGTATTAGCTTTATATTGCTGGGACAAAATACTTATTCACACAGCTTAAAGGAGAAGGAGTTTAGCTCGGCTCACAGTTTTAGAGTTCGGTCCATGACAGGCTGACTCAAAGGCAGGAACATCATTGTACAGGTTGTGGCAGGAAAGGTCGCTCACCTCGTGGCAGCCAAGAAGCAGAGCAAGCAAGGAAGAGCCAAAGACGAAGGGACAGAGACCAGATACAGTTCCCAATGTCACCCCTTCATGACCTACCAGACACACAGGGGAATATGTTTTACTGAACTCCTAGGCATCTATAGGCCCAGTCAAGTTGACAGTCAGGATTAGGCACCAGTCATATTTTAGATTACCAACTTATTAACAGCACATCTCATAAAGAATAGTGAAACAGCTGACACTTATAACCATATCACTAATTACCACCACATTCATTTATTTATGATTTATTGTGTACTAAGTTCTAGGTATTATGTGGGGTGCTGAGACTACAAAGAATAGTATGATTCCTGTACCACAGGCTCTTACACTAATAAGGAACCATTGTCTAAACAGGTTAAGTTAAAATACTACATGGTAAAAGTTATAACACAAGTACTTGCCACCCTAGGCTATCCAGCAAGCTCAAAGTCAGCCAGGGATACATAGAAAGACCTTGACTTAAACAAATTTTTTTTAATTAAAAAAATGAAAGGGACCAGGGATATAGCTCAGTGAGACAGTACCTGCCTGGCAAGTGCAAAGTCCCGAGTTCAAGTCCGAATACCAAAACTAAATAAATAAAGTCACTTTTCAGTTGTAAAAAGTTGTTTTAAAAATAGGAATGAATGAAGGAAAAGGTGAAAGGAAGGGCGAAAGATAAATATTAGGGAATTCAGAGGATAGTGATTAACTTCCAAAGGGAGAAGGGAAGGATTAATAAATTGCCACTTTTTACTGAAGTTTGAAGAGTCTGCAGATTTTTAGGTGAAAAAGAACATTGTAGGCCAGTGTTGATACTGAGATCAGTAGGTTCTGATTGTCAAGTGCATTTTTGCTAAATTGAGGGAGATAGGGTTTAAAAGGGAGGCAAGAGCAAGACTGTACCTAATGGTATAATTTAAATTTATTCTGTGGGCCAGAATTTCCCAAGAATAGTTAATAAATTCCTGAGGTTTTTGAAAAGGTGCTCCAGAAGGCATTAATGACATTTGTTACCATTTCAATAAAACAAATATTAATATTCTCTTTGAATCAGGATATCAGTCTCTGAGAAGATATCAAAAAAATGTAGACAGTGAGACTTCATGAATATACTCATGATTCAGTAAACTCGCATACTACTCACTGAATGCCCCGGGATGGCAATGGCAGATTTGATGTTTAGATGCTTTTCAATTGATTTTATGCTGTCACATATGATTTAATAATTACTGTCAATAATGGAGCATTGGTGAAGAACCAAAAGGAAAAATGATGTTGAAATATAAGTTAATAGGCTTACAAATGATCTTTCTATATATTTATCTCAAAATGATCTAAAACATTTGCATCACAAAACACCTGGTATTGTAGTCGGGAAGTGCAAGGAGAACAAGGCAATACAGGATACATGATTTATAGTATTATTTATAATGGTCACCCAAGGAGTCAGATACAAGAAGTGTGGGAAATCTGTTCACACACTAAAGACCTAGGAAATCCAACCAAGGGCCTGGATTCCATGCAATGTCCCACATGAGTTCAGCTGAAAACCTAGAGCCCATGACAATGCCTCCCACGAATCCAAGTGGAGGTCTAGAGCCCATGACAATGACTCATGCAAGTCAGTTTCACAGATTTTCACTGGAAAGACCCAAAGGTCATCTGTGGAAGCTAGAAAGTCTGTGCCAGCGGGGTGAAGGATTTGTGCCAGTAGTTCAGGGTTCTGCAGTGGAGCCAAGAAGCGATGATGGAAATAAGGACCAGCATTCCACTGAAAACTATCACAACCATCCTCAGCGGCAGTGAGGTCCCAAGCTCCTTCAACAGTGACAACAGCCAAGTTCATATTAGGAAGCCAGCGTGACAAGCACACATCTTCCCTTCCGGAGCCAGGAAGTGATGCTCCAAGTAAGGACCAGAGCTCCCCCAAGGTGAACTGTAGCCATTCTCAGAAACAAGGTCCCAAGCTTCTCCGATGGTGACAGCTGCCAGTATGACAAGCTCCTCCAGGAGAACCAACCACTCCAAACAACAGCAACACTTAGGAGAACCCACAGTGCTGCTCTTCCTCTCCAGGCCTCCTTTTTATGCTTTCCTCAGGTGGACCATCCACACTCAGAACCACACTGATTTAGTTCAGCTGGTGTTTAAATTGACCACCAGTTTTGAATTCACTACCCCGAAAATGCTGAATAAACTACCACATCCTTTAAAATGCAGAATTTAGCTGTCATGAAAATGAACAAAAAATCAGATTGAAAGCAATAGAGAGAGAGAACTCTTCCAAAGGAAACTAGAAGGCTACTAAGATAACAGGATTTATGCACATCTCAAGCTGCAGCCCAGGAATGTGAACTTTGGTGACCTCTACTCATTGACTGCAGGTATCTGGAACAAACATATGGAAAGACTAAACAATTACACTGTACCAGAGATTCAAAATGCAGATCAAGAAGTTATCAGATTTGAGAAGGGGTTACCCTAACCCTAACCCCAACCCTAACCCATAATCCCAGCACTAGAGAAGCTGAGGCAGGAGGATCACCATAAATTTGAGGTCAGCCTGTGCTACACTGTGAGTTCAAGACAAGCCTGAACTGATGAATGAAACCATCTCAAACACACACACACACACACACACACAAAAAAAAAAAAAACAAACAGAAAAAACCTTCCTATTACCACAACCTTCTTCACTCTACCCATAATTTACTATGGCACATGTACAACCATTAAAAACCTCTGCTAGTCCCAAATAATTATTATTCTTTAGAGACACTTTCTTTGATGGTTAGTTAGGTTCACAGTGGCTAGGAAAAAAGTCTGCCTACCAGACAAGGATGTTTGAGCTCTGTGTGGAAAAAATAACTCCTCTTGAGAATTTTAACCATGAATCCATCCTCCTTCTGGTTTGCAATTTCAGTTTGTACTCAATGTGTACCAAGGGACTAAAATTAAAGCAAAAATAAATCTTGTAAAATAACAAAGTACAAGAGTAAAGAGAATATATTTTGAATATATGTAAAAAGAAGATAAAACAGTTAAAACATTTTTTTCATTTTTCTTTTTTGTGAGATAAGGTCTCACTGCATAGTTCAGGCTGGTCTTGAATTCACTATGCAGCCCAGGTCAGCCTTGCACTTTCAGCAATCCTCCTGCCTCAGCCTCCTGAGTGCTGGGATTACAGGTGTGTGCTATCTTGCCCAGCAAAACAGGTGAATTCATATAAAAATATAAAATACCAAGATTGGGCAGAAGTTGGGAATATACCTCAGTAGCACAGCACCTGCCTGGCAATTGCAAGGTCCTGAGTTTGATTCCTGGCACAAAAAAAGTTGGGCAAAAACAAATAGATTATTTTAGTAAACCAATAAGCATGAAAGTAACTGGAATGATAAAGACACACTTCAATCAACATAATATCAGAATTCACCAAGATTTCTGAATACCTGAACAACTTACAAATAGCAATAGCATTTCTCTACTATAGCAAAAAGTATAAAGATAAAATTGAAGATAGCACAACATATCATTCATAGTAGCAATAACATGAAAAATTTGCCATCATGCCTAAGCACAAGGAACTGCAGAAAAGTTGTCTTCACACTGAAAGTTCAGGGGACTAGACAAGTGTTCCCAGCAAGCAGTAACTACATGCTGACCTTTGTGGAATTTGGAGCTCAAGTTCACATCATCTGAGTTGTTCCCAAAACATTTCTAAGGCATGAGTTTAAAGTAGTACTGGCTGGATGGCATTGTAGTTAGAAACAAGTGAAATGTTCTCTGAGGCTTCAAAATATCTGCTGGGCTGCAGAAAATCACCATCAATATTGCATTTCATTAAATCTAACACATACCATTATTTTATGTGTTGCTAGAATGAAAAAAGAACCTTGCCAGTTACATTTTTAAATGCTATCACTTATGAAAATTAACCCAATTTCAGAAATGCGAACTGTTAAAAAATAAGCACTGTACAGAAACAACAGAAAACAGAAATAAACCAGGAAATAACCCTAAGCCTAACCCTAATCCTAACCCTAATCCCTAACCCTGTTAGAATTATCAGCTATTATAATTATCAGACCTAGGTTGGGAAATAATTATACATTTTTTTGGAGATAGGATAAAATCTAGTAGAGACATTATCAGAAAGAAAAATAACAGGTCCATCTCTTTCATGGACATACACACAAAATCCCAAACAAAATAGCAAACTAAATCCAGTCATACATGAAAAACAGATCATAAACAACATCATGAGAGTGTTATATTTATTCTAGAAATTCACAGTTGATTTATTATTTTTTCTTTGGTATCAGGAACTGATGGTATATTATATTATATTATTTATTTATTTATTTTGGTACTGGGGATTGAACTCATGACCTTGCACTTGCCAGGCAGGCGCTTATGCCACTGAGCTAAATCCCTGGCTCGGTATATTATTTTTAAATCTCGGTGTAATTCAGCACACTGAGAGAACAAACAAGGAAATCATCTCAGCAGGGACCATCTCATCAGGGACAGGAAAAACACTTAATAAATTTTAACCTCAATATAAAAAGAGATATAATTTAAAAATTGAAAAAGGAAGAAAAAGCAAAGTGGAAAACTGCATACCTGTTCATGCCAAAATTCTTAGCAAAGTAGAAAGGATGTTTGAAAAACCATATATATAGCGAACATTATACACAATGGTGAATTATTTCAGAATTCCTGTACATAGAAAAAATGATAAGGATCTCCACTGTACCACTGCTATGAACATTGTACTGGAAGTTCTACCCATTGCAATAAGGCAAAGAAAAGAAAAGGTATCAGCCAGACATGATGTCATGCACCTGTACAGGAGAACTGCCTCACGTTTGAGACCAGCCTGAGCCCTACAATGAGTTTAAGGTTACCCTGAACTACATATCAAGACCCTCTCTCATAAATACAAACAAAAATTGAAAAAGAAAGAAAAAGCATAAGGCTTAGAAAAGGAAAAAATAAAATGATTGTTATTTACAAATAATTCAGTTATATAGAATATTTTTTAAAACCTGATAAATAGAATTGATAAGCAAATTCAGCATGGTCTTTAGGCATAAGATCAGTTTAAACTCTCATATTTCCAACTTTCAGAATTATTTTTAAATGGTATTTAAAACACCATTCCAAACCAGATAATATGTACTTCCTGATGCTGATGAAAAAGCTTCTCCTTCCTCCACAAAAACTAAGTCTGAGGAGTCTTAGATGAGCCCAGCTTCCCCTGTCTTAGTTTATTTCTGTTTCTGTAACAGAATACCTATGACTGGTTAATTAATAAAGCAAAAAACAATTTTGGTTCATGCTGCCGCAAGTCAAAGAGCACAGTGTCTACCTCCTCTTAGTTTCTGATGAGGTCCTCAAGCAGCTTCACCTCATGGCAGAAAGCAGGAGAAGTGAGTATTATGGAAGAGGATAGAGGACCCCTCTTGTGGGATAGCAAATCCAGTCCTGAGAGATTTAGAACTCAGACGGATGAGGACTTGGCAAATTCAGCAAGAGAAATATTAAACGCTTCTGGCAGGGTGTGGTGGCACGCAGCTGTAATCCCAGCACTTGGGAGGCAGAGGCAGCAGAATTGCCATGAGTTTGAGGTCAGCCTGAATAAGATAGTGGGCTCAAGGCCACCTGAAATACATGGTGAGACCGTATCTCAACCCTCCCCAGCAAAAAAAAAAAAAGAAAGAAAGAAAGAAAGAAATAAAGAAAGAAAGAAAGAAAGAAAGAAAGAAAGAAAGAAAACTCATTTACTGGCCCTACCTCCCAAAGTACCTTGGTGCCCAAATTTCTGCATGAATTTGAGGATAAACCCTTCAAAACCGTAGTACTCTCTCACAGGAAATACAAAAAAGACAATGGGGCATGTTAACTAACATGGGTTTTTTTTTTTTTTTTGTCTTTTTGAGACAGGGTCTTGCTATTCAGTTCAGGCGGGGCTTGAGCTCACTCTGTAGCCCAGGTTGATCATGAATTTGCGACAATCCTCCTGCCTTAGCCTCCTGAGTGTTGGAATTACAGGCGTGTGTCACCATGCCCAGCAACAACATGGGCATTTGATCACCAAAGTGTTGCCTAAAATTCTGAAGGACAAATGACCCATTTCTGCAACATACAAAGGGGAGAGAAAAAGAAAGAAAGAAAGAAAGAAAGAAAGAAAGAAAGAAAGAAAGAAAGAAAGAAAGAGAGAAAGAAAGAAAAGTGGGGGAAACTATGAATTAGAAGAGATTTAAGAGACACACCAATCAGTCTCAATGTGTGATCTTGAGTCAAACAAATTCCAAGTAATAACATATTGTTGGAGACCACTACCCAGCGGCTCTGAGCAGGATTTAAAATTAACTAATTGGCTCTCTATGTTTTTATCTGTGAGTCTGCCCTAGGCCTCGGCCCCTTACCTGGTGACGGGAGCTGATTCATGATATGTGAACCTCTATGATTCACTGGTTCTGGCTGAGGCCTGTAGTGGCCTGTGAGGCCAGAGATACCTCAAAGGGCAAGACAAGGCCTCAGCTGCGGACACCTTGGCTCCAACACTAATTAAGTAGGTAGAGACTGAAGCTGAAGGAATTTCACTCCTGCAGTCGCACTCCTACCATAAATGTCATCCTGGAGATAAAATAGTTCTCCTAAATTGGCATAATTTACTACTTGGAGAAGTTGTTGAAGTGACTCCCAAGGTCCTGCTCATTTCCCGTGCTTTCCTCAGTTTCCCCGCCCTTTGTTGTTGGACCTAATAAACATGGGCAGTCCAGAGAAGTCTTTGTCTTAGCCCTCAGCATCTCAAGCTCAGCTAAAGGGTTTTGACCCTTCTGGAGCCCTAAAATCATCCCATTTGTCTCATTTTATTTAAGCCTTTGCCATACACTCGTTTGGGAGATTGGGGATCTAGGTCAGGATCCGATAACATGTCATTTATGAAGCTATTGGAATTTGAATACTCATTGGTATTTGATGAAGAAATATTGTTAAATTTCTAAATGTAGTAATGGTATTGTGTTGGCAGGTGTGGTGGTGGCACATGCCTATAATCCCAGCACTTGGGAGACTGAGGCAGGAGGATAGCCAGCCTAAGATACATAAGGAGTACAAGGTCAGCCTGAACTACATAGTGAGACCCTGTTTCAAAAATAACCAGGTACTAATCAGGCCTGACCCTGTTTAACTTCCAAGATCAGATGAGATCGGATACATTCAAGATGGTATGGCCGTAGACGTTAAAAAACCCAATAATAATAATAATAATATTGTAATGAAGCACCTTGTTTGTTTTGATTACACACTCTTGCTCTGTTGTCCAGGCTAGCCTTAAACTCCTGAACTCAAGCAATACTCCTGTTTCAGCCTCCCAAGTGAAACTACAGGTGTGCACCACCATGCTCAGCTGATTAAACAGTTATTCCATTAAACACTTTTAAAGGGTCTTTATCTTTTGGATGTGCTCTCTAAAACATTTACAAATTAAATTATATTATCTGAGATTTGCTCACAATAATGTGGTAAAAGTTGCAGCAGGGTGATGGACCCATTTAGATTCATTATACATTTCTATGTACTTTTAATTTGTTTGAAGTTTTCCTTAATATACTAAATTAATAATATACCATAATTAATAGTATACTATAATATACTATAATTAATTTAGTATATTATTAATTATAATTAATATGCTATAATCAATAATATACTATATAACCTATAAAAACTAACTATAAAACTAACCTATAAACTAACTAACTATAAAAGCCTGTGTATAACCAGCTAAATATTATTGAGAGAAAATAAGAAAGTTGAAATAAATGAATGAGAAACAAATTCATGAATTGGAAACCATTTTTGGGATGTTAGTTATCTTCAATGTAAACTGTAAATTCAGTATCATCCCAACCAGCGCCCTGCATGTTTTGTGTGATGGTTAACAGGATGAATCAAAAATTACACAAACCATTGTTCCCCGCATTGGATGTGTTTTGAAATTTTATTTTAGTCCTTTCTTCTTCTTCTTTTTTTCCTTGAAATAAAATGAATTTGAAAAAATAAATGACATGAAAATACCAGCGACCTAGAACAGTGGTTGTGAACCTACGGCATGCAAGCAGAAGCCGCACACAGAACCCTCTCCGTTACCACGTAAACCAGGCTGCCCCAGCAGCCAGGCATTAGATAACAGCTGTTTCTTTATAAACTAAAACCTCAGTATTCAGGTCAAACGGCAGTGTTGGCTTTTTGCAATAAATAAGTAGGTTTTGGGGTGGGTTTGGGTGCTCATCTCTAAAAGGTTCGCTATCACGGATCTAGAATAACATAATTACAAGAAGACCTAAATCGGAAGTCTTATACATTAGCAAATTTCAAGACAATAGCTACAACAGTACATTTTTAAGGATGATGAATAAATAGATGAATGTGAAAAAAATAGAATCTTGAAATAGAGCACACACATATGTTTTTCTGATTTAGGACAGAGTCACCTATGCTAGTCAATGAGGAAAGCGTTCTCAGTAAACAGTGTGGGAGGAAAGGACTGAGATCAGTGAGGTAGCCAGAGCCATGCAAACGCAGATCAGATTTAAAAGTTTCATATTTTGCTCTTTGAGGATTTTTGCATTAATTTTGATTTATCAATAATAATGAATTAAGGGCTGGGGATTTAGCTCAGTGGCTAAGCACCTGCCTGGCAAGTGCAAGGTCATGAGTTCAATCCTCGGTACCAAAAAAAAAAAAAAAAAAACTGACACCATAATAATGAATTAAGCTTGGCTTGGTGGGGCACACCTATGACCCCAACACTTGGGAGGCTGAGGTGAGATAATCACTGTGGAGTACAAGGCCTGCCGGGGCAACCTTGTGAGTTCAAGGCCAGCCGGCCCAAACTACATAGCAACACTCTCTCAAAAAAGCCCTCATAATAGTGATGATGATGATGATGATGATGATGAAGAATTAGGTATCTGGATTGATTATAAAATTTTTGGTGCATTTTTGTTTGTTTGTTTGTTTTCCTGACACATGGTCTCACTGGGTAGCCCAGGCTGGCCTCTAACTGGCAGTGATCCTAGTGCCTCAGCCTCCAGAGTGCTGGGATCACCATGCCCACCCAGTGTCATTTAAATTTGTCTCTGAGGTGACTGTCTTGATTATTTTACCCTAATCGCTGCCCTAGTGAAGGAATTAGATTTCTACACAGAGATGGGGGAAGAATTTTGGCCCCTACCACTCACCACACACAAAAAGTAATCTGAGCCGGCCTCCTAGATCTACATGTGAAAGGAAGAAGAAAGTAAGAATTGTAGACGAAGCACGGAAAAGTAGATTTATAGCTCGTGGAGCCAAAGATTTCTAATACTAGAAGAGGTAGAAAAGGAAAGATTAGGCAAAAAGAAAACTTGATAAATTGGATTTCATTAAAATTAAGAACTTCACACCAGATATGGTGGTGCATGCCTATAATCCCAGAACTTGGCAGGCTGAGGCAGGAGAATCACCACAAGTTCCAGGCCAGCCTGGGCTACATAGTGAACTACATAGCAAAAAACAAAGCAAAAATAAGTAAATCAGTATTAAAATAAATAAAATTAAGCACTTCTGTTAATACATCATTATCGAGTCAAAAGGTAAGGCACAGAGTGGCAGTCAGGTACCTGGCAGAGGATTCATGTTCATAATTTTTTTTTTTTTTGAGAGAAGGTCTGCTATGTGTTCCAGGCTGGACAGAAATCATTATGTGGTTCAGCCTGGCCTTGAACTCTCAGTGATCCTCAGATTTTAGAATGCTGGGATTATAGCTATGTGCCACCAAGCTTAGTCACCTTGTCATATTTTTAAAGAATTATTACAAATGAGTAAGCAGAGGACTGACATAAAATATTTAAACAGGCAGTTTGCAAAAGAGAATTTCCAGCCGGGCATGGTGGTGCACACCTGTAGTCCTAGCAACTGGGAGGCTGAGGCAGGAGGATCACTGTGAATTCAAGGCCAGCGGGGATTACACAGTGAATTTCAAAAGCAACCTGGGGTCAAGGATATAACTCAGCAGCACAGCACCTGCCTGGCAAGTGCAAGTTTGTGAGTTCGATTCTCAGCACAAAAACAAAAACAAAGGAGGCCTGAGTATATAGCGAGACACTGTCTTAGAAACAAAAAGAAAAAAAAGAATCTCCAAATGATCAAGAAACATGAGAAGACACTCAATATTATTAATTGCAAACACACATAAAACCACAGAGCAATGCCACATAACAGAGTGACTAAAGTGAAGCTGATGGGCAAAGAGGAGTACTGGCAAGATGGCAATAATGTAGAGCAACCTGTAATGGTGCACAGCTGTAATCCCAGCACTTGGGAGGCCAAGGCAGCAGCGCTGCTGTGAGTTCAAGGCCAGCCTGGGCTGCACAGGAAGACCCAGTCTCAAAAAAGTAAAGGGAAAAAAAAAAAAAAAAGACTGTAGTGCAACTGGACTCTCACAGCTACTCATGAGAGTGTAAATTAGTGTAATCAATTTAGGAAACTGACATCATCTAATAAAATTAAACATAGACCCCATGTGGCCAGGCAATTCCTCTCCTATCGGGAATAAGGATTTCACCAAGGTCGTACCATTTGCAGTTAACATCCTGAAGCCTTCTTTGTCACGTAGCTATACATTTTTAAATGATGATACATTTTTAATTTATAAAACAGTAAACAATGGAGTTTTGGAAATGCAATATGCAGGAACTGCAGACATCGGGCCACACTGGGCAGTGTGGGTACCTGCAGTTCCCACAGCGGGGAGGCTGAGGTGGGAAGACTGCTGTGGGTCAGAGGCCGGCTTGAGCTACATAGTGAGCCCCTGTCTCAAAACATTAAAAGTAAAAACCTGAGCTCTCTCCAAAGGCCTTTTCCAGTTCCCCCTGGATCAAACCGCGCCTCCTGCCAGGTCTCCCACTTCCCCAGGCTCCTAGGGAGGGTGTGGGGGTTTAGTCTCCCTGCACCTCCAGTGACTGGGAGGCCAAGGGGCTTGCAGTAGGGTAGGGAGGACACCCACGGGCACTGTCTCAAATCCCCTCTGCCCTCCACCAGATGCCTCCCAGAAACCAAAGCGCGGGCATCTCTCTGGTCTCCGTGACAGTCGCAGTGCGTTTCAAGGCACAGCTGCCTCACATACCTCTGAGTCTGTCTTGGCTGCCACCTGCCTCTTGAGGTGACACCTAGCCAACAGCACACAGACCCCACAAACAAGGGCACCAAATGATAGTAGAAGGTTGAAATGGGGTGACAGCGGCATAAGCAGCTCCTGGATTAGCGCCATTGCTCAACCCTGTGCCCTTCTCGGCCATACAACTGTCTGCTCAAGGCTGTGCTTCTGAGTGAGGTCACAGTGAACATTCCAACGCAAACCTCACAGAACCGGCCAGTGTGCCTGCTCCCACGCCATTGGCTGCCCCTCTGCTGTGGCCCTGATCTCACAGTCAAAGCTCAAGGAAGCCTGCAACAAAGGCTCCTGCCTATTATCCCAGCTTCTTGGGAGGCTGAGGCAGGAGGATCCCAAATTTAAGCCCAGCCTGGACAATTTAATGAGGTCTTTTCTCAAAATTTAAAGAACTAAAAGAGGACTTGGGTTTAGTAGTCACAAAAACAGACTCAAGGAAGAGCTCATATGTGACTTTTCTAGGATCAGGCTAGACAGCTTGTCATCAAGTGGGGAGTAAGGAGGCAAAGTTTCAAAGGAGCAGGTCTTCCAAGTAATTTGTTCTGCCCTATGAACATTTCTCTAGAGTAGTCAGTCTCTCTTTAGAGGCCCAGGTATGGTGTCATATGTTCCAAACCATGAACAGAATACAGGGCCAAATATGCTGGACGTGGTGGCCCATGCCTGTAATTCCAGCAGTTGGGAGGCTGAGGCAGGAAGATCACTGTGAGTTCGAGGCCAGCCTGGGCTACAAAGTTAGTTCAAGGCCAGCCTGAAGTACACAGTGAAAACCTGTCTCAAAAAAAAAGAGAGAAAGAAAGACAGACAGACACAAAGACAGACAGACAGAACCTTTGTTTATAGGTGCTATGGCTTGGATGTGGACTGCGTGTCTCCCAAAGCTTCATAAATTGAAATTTAATCCCTGCTGTGAACCATTAGGAAGGTGAAACTCAATCCAACTTCAGGGTGTGAAAGCAGGGCCTTTGGGAGGGGGCTGGGGTTACACAGGGGTTTTAGACAGAGGCCCAGGATTGAACACTGGGTGCCTTACAAGGAGAAGCAGAGACACGAGAAGAGACCCAGCCACAGCTGCTCCTTTCTCTGCAGGGTGCTCCCCTGCCCCTCCTGAGGAGTCAGCCGGCACCAAGGCTGTCTCCAGATACAGCTCCCTCATTCCGGACCAAACTGGGAAAAAGAAATCTCTTGTTTGGCCTGCATCCAATTTTTTTTTTTTTTTTTGCACCAGGGATTGAACTCACAACCGGCGCTTGCCAGGCAGGTGCTTATGCCGCTGAGCTAAATCCCCGGCCCTCAATATTTTTTTAATAGTGACGCAAAATGGGCTAATATAATGTTTATATAAAAATGCATTCTCTGTGTCATAAATACCATGCTAAGGAGGTGGCTCCATGGTAGAGCAAGGTCATAGATTCGATCCACAATATCACTAAAAGGACAAAAAATTTAAAGAAATAAAAGCTCTACACATGCTTAAAAATAAGTTGTGTCCTGCAGGTGACAGAAAAAGTATCTGCACATGTCCATTTGGCCAGTTTTGCTCATCTCAATGTTGAAATTTATATTATTCCTAAACTTTTGTTACATCAATGATTCCATCAGTGATTTGCAAGGCAAGTATGTAAACTCTTCCACTGGGTGGATTTATTTCTCCTTTGAAATATTCACCACCTGCCTTTGCAGTGAACAACAGTCTAACCCTCCCCCGTTTTGGTTTTTTGAGATGCAGTGTTACCATGTAGTTCAGGCTGGCTTTGAACTATGTAGCTCAGGCTGACTTCGAACACAAAGCAATCCTCCTGCCTCAACCTACCAACTGCTGGAATTACAGGCATGTGCTGGCATGCCTGGCTTCTTTTTGTTTTAATATTGGATATGAAATAAATTAAAATATATGCTATTTGCAAGAGACATGCTGAGGTGCTTCGGAGGAAATGTGGCCAACAGGGAAGGGGGTTGGGACCTGCACTGTAACCTGTGTGGAGGAAGCCAGGACCATGACAGGAGAGAGAGGCAGGAGGAGGCCCCCAGCCCAGAACCCTGAGAGCACTGATCCAGGAGAGAGAAAAACAAGGGAGACTAAGGGCGGCAAACACGCAACATCAGACATGGCTTCAATGGACATTAAGAGATATCTTCAAGATCTTGTAGATGAGCTCAAAACTGAAATATTAAATCAGATAAAGCAGGATATGAGTAGAGTAATAAAAGAAATGCTCTCAGGAAGCATCTCTCGGGATGATACAGATGGAAGAAGGGAGAAACACAAAAAAAGGAGAGATAAAGAATATAAAGAAAATATAGACTACATGAAGCAGATTCAAAGAGACTACAAGGAAATTAAAAACTCCACTGAAAGCTGGCAAAACTCCTTAAAAGAAACTAAGGATAGACCATCAAAACTTGAAGACAACTTTGCAATGTGTGATCATGAAAGATCTCTTAAAAACAACAAGGAAACAGGCAGTAATAATACAAAGGCTAGAAGATGACAAGAGAATCTACAATTTAAGAATAAGAAACGTGAACAAAGAAGCAGGAATACATACAGGTGAATTACAAAGGCTATTCATGGAAATAATTAAGGAAAACTTCCCAAGCATGGGAAAAGAAAATGACATTTGGTTGTGTGAGGCATACAGAACTCCAGCCACCTACAACCAAAACAGAGCTACACCCAGACATATAATAATCAAGATACCAGAAATTCAATATAAAAACAGTATATTAAAAGCCATCAGAGAAAAGAAACAGATTACCTATAAAGGTAAGCCCATCAGAATCAGGGGTGACTTCTCAACACAGACCATCAGATCAAGAAGAGCTTGGAGTGAATTCTTCCAAGTCCCAAAAAGAGAATAACCTCCAGCCCAGATTGATGTACCCTGCAAAACTGTCATGAAATTAATGGAGAAACAAGATGCTTCCATGACAAAGAGGAACTGGGCGAATTTGTGACCACCAATCCAACCCTACAGAGAATACTGGAGGACATTGTAGAGAGAGAGAGAAAAAATACCAGGATTTTAGGAACAGTGGCAGAAAGGCCTCAATGAGTGGGGCAGGCAGTAGAATGAAGGAGAAAACTAGACAAACAAAGGCAGAAAAATAGCATAGCAGAAATAAGGTAGAGAAGGATAACTAGAATCTCTAACATAGATGGCCTTGATACACTATATTGTTAGTAGTGCACCAGGATTTAAAACCCACATTACTCACACTATTCTGTTCCAGTCATTCTACCTGTACCAGATTTGAGGGCACAGACAGTAATCCCGAAAATAACAAGATATAGCATGGTAATCATCCTTAATTTCCTATTAACTTAATCTAAAGCTCTGTAAAACCTACACTGTTTTACCATGACTGATCATAATCGAATCTGGTTTGTTGGATTGCTGTTTTGTATTGATAGATTTTATTCAAAGCTGTTATGATTGATAGTATCAAGTCTGAGAGTATAGGCAACTGCACTTAAGATGACAAGATCCACTAGAATATCCACTACAGTTTGATTATTACCTGTCTTTGAAGCCTGATACTGTCTACAATGTTTCATTTTTACTAATATTGTTATGTACTGCTATATTCAATTATACTGCTATATTCATTTATGCCTGATGATATAGACAATTCTATTGAAGATAATAAGAAACAACACAGTAACCATTGTAGATCACCTTGTACTGTGGTTTAGTGCGACTTTTTGGTTTCGTGTTTTTATAGGAATTTGTTTTGTTTTGTCTTGCTAAGTTTTGTTTTTCCCTCTAATGCAGAAAGGATAGAAAAACATGTAGAGATTCCTGCATGTGTAGCTGTTTACACTCTCACTGTTTGACTATCTACTTTGTATGCTTTAATTTTGTAACTTGAACAACTGTTTCTAAGAGAACAAAATGTAATTTATTAACTAATGATTTATTGTTTATCCTTTTTTTTGGAATTCTGTATTATCTCTACCCTTTACATGCTTTTGTTTCTCTTTAAATAAAAAAATCAGAAAAAAAGAGACATGCTGAAACAAAAAGATTTTTTAAGTAGGACATGTAATCTATTTACACTTAATGTAATTGCTGAAGTACATTTGAGGCAAAAATCAACCTTCTTTTACTTCCTGTTTTGTCCTGTTATGTGTCTCTTTCTCTCCTTCCTTGTCTTTTATTTTGACAACCATTTTTTTGTTTATTTGTTTTGTTTTTTGAGACAAGATCTCATTATGCTATTCAGGCTGGCCTCAAACTTGTGGCAATCCTGCCTCAGCCTCCAGAATGCTGGGATTCCAGATATGTACACCATGCACAGTTAAGATATTTTAAAATTATGCCATTTTCTCCTTTACTACCTGGAATTATCTTTATTCCTTTTATGCAGGAGTTGACAGAACTGTTGCCCGTAGGTCAAATTGCAGCTGCTGATTGTTTTTTCAAACAAAGAGTTACTGCTGCTCACCACGCCACTTTACATATCGTCTATGACTGTTCCTGTGCTACAGCTGGGTAGCTACATAGCAGATTATTAGGGTTTCACACACGCTAAACTACTTACTGTCTACACATTACAGAAAAAAAATTTGCTAACCCCTCGTTTTTTGTTTGTTTGATTTGAGGCAGGATCTTGCCTTGAGGTCCAGATTGGCCTTGAACTCACTGTGTATTCCAGGTGGACCTTGAACTCACAGGGATCCTCCTGGCTCATCCTCTGGAGTGCCGAGATTACAGCTGTGCACCATCGTGCCCAGCTACACCTAGCTCAAAGTCTTGAAATAATCAAAACTTGTATTGTTTTAGCCAGGTGTTCTGGTATACACCTGTAATCCCAGCTCTCAGACAGCCTCAAACTACACATTGAGACCCTGTCTCAAAAAAAAAAAACAAAAAAAAACCACACCTTTATTGTCCGATAGATAACTCAAGGTCCTTAAAATCTTTTAATTCTATTTACTCTTTTCCACAAATTTTGTTATTGTAGTTAGGAAATTTATTTTTTAAATAAACTTTTCAGTCTAGAATAATTTCCTATAGCCAGTAAGTCCTCATATGCTTTTGTCTCAACACTTACCCTTAGGGTTTTTTGTTTGTTTGGTAGTGGGAACTCAGGACCTTGTGCTTGCCAGGTAGGCCCTCTGTCACTGAGCTATATCCCTGGTCCTAGCCCTTACATCTTATATAACTTCGGTATACTTGTCAAAATCAAGATTAACATTATTATATTTACTATTAAACTGCCAACTATATTTGGATTTCATATTTTCCTACTAATGTTTTCTTTCTGTCCAGAATCCAACCCAGGGTACCACTTCACATTTAGGGCTTTTTTTTTTAAGTGCTGGGAAATAAATCCAGGGCATAGCTCACAATAGGCAAGGACTCTACCCTGCACTACACACCCCAGCTTCCAGACAGGTATTTTGTAAGATTTCTCTAGTTTCTGTGATGTGCTCTTCATGCTTAGACAAAGCTTATGTGTTTTGGGGGAATATTACCAGATGTAGCTAGCATTCCCCTCTCATGTCACATCAGGAGGTACGTGATCTCAGCTGGTGATATCTATCTCAATGGTTTGGTCAGATTCATGCCTGTAAGTTTTCTCCACTGTAAATTCGCTATTTTTCTCTATCTATACCTTGATATTTGGAAGTAAGCCCCTAAATCTAGCCCACATCGGAGGTGTAGGGGGTGTGAAATGATTCACCTCCATTTCTTGGACAGTGATCTATCTCTAGCTATCTCTATCTCTGTACTGATATCTATCTATGCATCTCTATCTGATTGGTGGGAAAATTTTGTCTCCCTCATCATACTCTACTGAATCATTTATTTTTATTGATATGAATCCATGTATATTTACCTTGTAGTTCTTTGTGTTGTAAACCAGTATAGTACTATGTTATTTATCTTGTTGCTTAATTGTTCCAGCTTTGCCATTAGGAATTCCTTTCACCTTGGCACCTGTGTTCCTCTGACATATGCATCACTATGGAGTTCTAAGCAATTCCTCATTTTCTCACATTAAAAGATGCTTAAGGTTCCTCTTCCTGTCTCTCCCATGCCACAGTACCCTACTTACCAGTTTCCAGGTGAGCCAATGCGTCCCTCTCCCATGATGGCAGCAGCATTTTGTACCATCTAAGTGAAGTGACTTCCCTCCTAACCCTAGAGTCTGACACACACACACACACACACACACACACACCTGTCCAAGCTGTGCCTGCATTTACATACAGTCGTAGACACTTTGGCTTGTAGAGTCCACCTCCAGACCCAGTTGAAGGCCCTTCCCTCTAAAACAAGTCCTAATGTGCACCTTTAACTTCACAGCCTGCCTAACATTCAAGATCTGGCTCTAGCCTAACATCCAAACCACCAAGCTTAGGAAGAGAACAGCTAGCTGATATGGAGGCGGGGTCACAAGTGCCATTTTTATTATATTTCGGCTTGAGGTATGTGCAAGATGCAAATATCTCCTGCCGTGTCCTATCTTGGTTTTGATGAGGGTATTATTTCCTCCATTTTCTCCAATCCAATAAAGTCCACTGGGTGAGGCCCATTAGTCAATTACAACATAACCTCTGTCCTGTATGGACAATGGATCGTGCTACAGTTTTGGGGGGCAGTTTGCATGTGTGTGTCTGTGTCTGTTTTCCCCAATCACATTAAAGCCTGTCACCCCACCATTTATCTCTGGACCATTCTCACAAGTCTTTTTACTAGTATGTGCAATCAGGAGTTGGAATTCGAACATAACACTCTTAATTCTTTTTTTGTTCTTTCTCCCTCCTATCCCTTCCTGCTCCTTCCAGATCTTGGTCCTATTCTTTTTTGCAAAGGCTCTATTTCTATGTTTTTCAATTCTTTTTTTTCCCATCCCTTTTTCCTTCCCTTCCCTCCATCTCTTCTAACAAAGTTTTGAACTCTTTTGTTCTGCCCGGCGCGCAGTCCACTGACACTGATCGGACTCCTGCGTGGGATCCGCACACCGGTGCATCTCCAAATACCCACAGATTGCGCATGCATGCACGCCTGTGTGTGCGTGAGCTGATGGACTGAAACCCGGGGACCGCACCGCAGGGTCAGTGCTCTTGCGCGAGGCTGCATCCCCACCCCCTCGGTGGCAGATTTTCTTTGGCTGTTCCTCTACCTTACCACAACTTTCTTCCAAAACTTCTCTTGATTCTTGGCCCATCCTGCAATCTCCCACAAAAGTCCTGGCAGCTCTTTCTGCTTCCCCTGCTATGCCAACCCACTTCAGCTCCCTGTGTCTTGTAACAGAGTTGCTTATATGTATTTGTAAGTTTCTAGGGCGTAGGGATGTCACCTGTCTGACTGCCAAGACTGTGACTGGCCTGTAGTGTCCCCCAAAGCTGAGCAGTACACCTTGTTCATGATACCTGAATATCACGTCGAACTATGGAAGAATTAAATTCTCTCAATGTCCATCTAAGGGCTTGGCAGAAAGGACCATGAGCCGTAGTGTACTCTTGCATGGAGTGCCTGGGAATGCTAACATGTACTGTCTCCCACGCCCATGTGGATGCGGGCTACTGTCTACATTGGCATTATTTATAGGTTCAAAGGATGCTTTGCTCTCTCAGGCTCTGGAAAGCTAGATGTCTCCTCTGCCGACTCTGCTCATGTCGTCAAGGTGCAAGATGGATTTACTCAGTGAAGACACGTAGGAGGGAGTCATGGAAAACAGCAGAGGGCCTCTGCAGCCTCCTTTGCTGGCTGCAGCCATGTGGAGCTGCAAAGTTAGGAAGACATGTTCCTGGAGCATAGAAGACAAAGGTGCGCCATTCAGAAAGCAGTGTTGCAAGGGCTGCTGCTGGTGGAGGTGGGGGAGTTGGTTAAAGACCTAAGGAAGCAACATGAAGAACAGTAAAACGGCTCAGAGAGGCTGGAGGTCCACAGATGGACGCAGGGGCCAATGACCGCCTTTCAAAGACATAAAACTTGACTCCGGCTCTTCACCATCTCCATCCTGCTCAGAAGGTCCAGGGACCTTCTTGGAGGTAGGCTTTATCAAACCAGGAGCGGCCCGGGGCGTCTAAGAGTTGTAGATTTCTCTGCCACAAGGGGGAGCCGCCTGTCTACTGTCGGAGCCACAGAAGCGTGGGCACGGTCCGGGATGGAAGAGGGCGCCCTCTATTGAGCAGAACATGCGAGAGCGGGAGAGTAAAGCATGCGGACAGAGCGGAGGCTGCTAGCGCTCCTTGAGAGACCGCAGCGAGTCGTATCGTGCACCCCCAAGCTCCCTTCCGCTTCCTTTAAAAACCTGGGGAAGGGGCTGCAACCCTGACCCGACGGTCTCCTGTTTGGATTCCAGCAGCCAGGGTCCTGCGGTGTCTCATCAGTTCCGCTTCCTGAGCAGTTTACACGGTACCCGTGCAACTTCTTCCCTTTCCCCGAAATTATCTAAAAGGTCCAGCCTGGTTTCTCCTCGCCTCACCCCTCCCCTCCCTTCTCTTCCCCTCCCCTCCTCCCTTCTCTCCTCTCCTCGTGTGCGCGTCTGTTCGGGACTAGAAAGTGCGTGTTTTGCACGAGCAGTGTACCTGTGTGTGGCCGGGGAGGAACAGGGACGCAAGAACGGGCTTTGCACCCCAGGCCAGTGCAGTGAATAACTACAGACCTGCTGTAATCGGGGACCCACCGAGCCACTCATCGCGCCTGACTTACTGACTCTGGAACGTCTGCTTTCCAAAACGACAGGTTCCGTTTTATTTCTAAGATCACAGCACGCTAGCGAGAGTGGAAGCCGCTGTGTTCGGAGCCAGCACTGTCCCGCAGGGCGGAGCAGGTCTTCCTCCGCACCCCGGGCTGCCGGCGCCCCCACCCCGGGCTCCGTCCCGCCTCCAGCACGGCAAGCCACGCAGACCCGCGGCCGGGTCACTGCACCTCGGGCTGCAAGGCCTCCCGCGGCTCGGCGCTGCGCTTCCGACCCGGCCCCGCGAGGGCGCCCCTGACCACCTCGCAGACCGAAGGAGCCGCAGCCGCGTGCGCCCGAGCCGCGGGGATGGAGCATCGGAAAAGGAGGCTCAGCAAGGCGACGGGGATAATCTGTGGGAAGAAGCAGCGAGAACGGAAGGCTGAGAAGGAAGGAGCTGGAGCTTTCATTCCGTGCTGGAGTCGGGAGCCAACGGGAGGGTGTGCAACAACAGCCGGCTGTTAAGACTGGAGAATGCTCAAAAATGGGTGAAAGACTGAGAGGAACCTTCACCCTGATCCAGGAAGCTCCTGTTCATCCTTCAAAACCCAGTCTAAGAACCTCCTTTGACCCTTTTTGATCCCCCTCCCAGGCAGAAAGAAAGATTCCTTTTTTGCACCTTTTTCACACCCCCATCACCTCTTGTCACACTTAGATCGCACCTATGAGTGAGGAGCTTCTTGTGGGCAGAATATTGTTGAGCTTTGCAAAACCAGTGTCCAGGCAAATTCTCTGTGCTGTACCATCCCGGAAAGTACTCGTTGAGAACGTAGCTGTCGAGTGACCAGCAGGGGGCAGCATACCTGTTCCTTGTCCTGTGCAGCCTGGACATGCCTGGAGATGGGAGCGGCCCGAATTTCATCTGTCAGTGGCTGAGGAAAGTGGATGGCTTGGAGGAGGCTCTCAATGCAGCGCGCTTTGGACTGCCCGGAGAACCGCTGTGGACAGAGTGGGCCAGTCTGGGTCAAGGCCAGGGGTCAAGGGAAGAGGAGGAACTGGGGAAGTGAGAGGCTGGTTTGTCTCACATCCCTTTAGGGTAAAGAAGCACTGGATTGCTGGGCGTGGTGGAACACGCTTGTAATCCCAGCACTTGGCAGGCCAAGGCAGGAGGATCACGAAATTTAGACGGCAGCCTGCGCTATATAGCTAGACCCTGCTTCAACTCTCCCCCAACCATCAAGAAAGCACAGGGTTATAGGGGTTGGTGGTGGGCAGTGCTTGGCTGAGCTAAACCAGAATTAATGGTAAACTGGCCAAATTTTCAACTGTGTCCCAACAACTCCATAGATTGGTTAATTTTAAACTGAATTCTTTCCAATTTCCTCCTTAACCAGATCTATCCTGCAGCCTGCAATCAAGATATTTGCAAACAGTTCCCATTCTGTCACTATCTTCTCCTCTGTGTAGCCCAGCACTGTCCAGAAATACGATGCAAACCATATATGTAATTTAAAATTTCCTACTTTCTGCATTAACAAATAAACAGGTGGCTGAGTGTGGTGGTGCAGGCCTGTAATCCCAGCACTTGGGATGTTTAGGCAGGAGGATCGCTGCAAGTTCAAGGCCAGCCTGAACTACATAGTGAGACCCTGTCTCAAAAAGAAAAGAAGCCAGGGATTTAGGTCAGTGGCATAAGTGCCTGCCTTGCAAGTGTGCGGTTGTGAGTTTGATCCTGGTAGCAAAAAAAAAAAGTGAAATTTTAACTAATGTATTCTATTTAATTTAATATACTCATTTAAATTAATATACTCAATATTAAAAATTATGAAGGAAGCTAGTTTATAACCTTTTTATAAGTTTTGAAATCTGGTGTATGTTTTACAACTACAGTACACCTCAATTTGGGTATTCAGTTTGCAGTGTCAAAAAATGCAAACCTATCAAAATAATACAAATGTATTTAATAAGGAAAGTTACATTGCTTCAGTTTTTACATAAAATTAAAAATTCAGCTGAATATAGTGGTATACTCCTACTCAGGAGGCTGAAGCAGGAGGATCACAAATTCAAGCTCAGCCACAGGAGTAGCCTAGCAAAACCATCTCACATTTTAAAATAATGGGGTGGGGATGTAGCTCAGTAGTAGAGTATCCCTGAGTTCAATCCCCCATACTGCAAAATAAATAAATAAATAAATAAATAAATAGTTTCTCAGTTATTTTAGCTACATTTCAAGCACTCAAAAGCCACGTGTGGCTGGTGGCCATCCTTTTGAACAGCAAAGCTCCATCTATATTTAGCAAGTCCAAACTCTTGTCTAGTTTTAACTTTTCACAGTCGTTCCCCTTCATAATCTATCACCAATTTGTAAAATAACTCTGCCAGACCTGTGGCCCCTCATTCCTCTTCTGGGCCTTGGCTAAGGTTCCTTCTAACAGGAATCCTCTTCTGCCCTGAATCAAGTGATAACCACCAAACCTAACTCAAATATCTGCTCTCCTGTGAAGCTGCCTCTTTATTACAGTACACACTGACCCCACTTTCTTTGTCATTCTACTGGACTTCAGTGAGTTCTTCAGGTTGTGTTAGGAACATGGTGAGAATTCACTAAATGTGCATAGATTGATTCCTTTGACATAGAGCTGCCAGATTTTAGCAAACAGAAATACAAGACATCCAGTTAAAACTGAATTTCAGGTAAATAACGCAAAAAAAATCATATATGTCCCAACTATTGCATGGGATGTAAAATACACTTTAAAAGTATTTATCTGAAGTTCAAATTTAACTGGATGTCCTGATTTGTTGTTTGTTGCTAAAATTGGCAACCTAAAGACAAGGTTGGCAACATCCAAGGCCATCCCTTGTGCTCTCTGCTCAGCAACTCTTCCTCCTCCTTCTGGTTCTAGCATCTGGATTGTCTTTGGGAAAAACATTATTTCCCATGCTCAGGCTATAAGGTTTGACTGAAGCTCACCTGTGGCCCCTTCCTCTGCCACCATCTTGAAGGAGAAATTCCCCATCCTCTGATTGGTTCAGTGGTGCTCATGTGACCCCACATAAGTCAATGAGGGCCTTTCCCCCAAGCATTTCTGGGAATCACAGAAGGACAGAATTCTCTCCTCTCACCAGGTTCTCTAAATTGGCAGGATGTCTGGCTGGTGCTACATGACCAATATGCCTTCTAGTGGAGAAAATCTGCCAGACAGTGACAGCAACATAGAGAAAAACAGAGCGGGCTAAAGGTTCTAGACGGTATCACTAGGGCATCTGGCTGCCCTAGGATTGTTCAATTATACAGGCAATCATTTGCCTTTTTTAGCTTAAACCAATGTGAGCTGGGTTTCTACTATATGCTTGTAATCAGAAATCTGTTGGCTAATAGTCACAGCTCATACTCATGTGCCCATGTGTCCACACACACTCAGGAGAGGGTGCTCTAGGTAAAAGGAGGGGGAGAAAGATCAGGTTTTAGACCTATATACTCCCTGCCTCTGCAAAATGCCCTCCCACAGCAGTCTGGACTTTGAGCTTTGCCCATTATGTTCCTACCTGCAGCATGGCCAGTGCCCGCCAGAAGAGCTTGGAGTTGGCAATGCGGAGGTCCAGCATGTGGTTTTGTAGGATCTTTCCCAGAAGCACGTGGGCTCCTGTGCTCACTGTATTCAGTACCCACTTGGTGCTCAGTTCACGTTGGAACTTCTAAAAATGAAGATATATGAGGACATCAAGGACACTGGGTATAAACCGAGACTGTCCTAGGCAAACCCAGCAGCTTCGCTCACTCATGCTTTTGTCTACTGGGGAGACAAAACTCTTCTCTGACTTCATCTATAGTAGGGTTTTCCTCTTGCTAAAATGTCCCTTTTGTTCCTTGGTACCACACAAAGAGGAGTAGAAGCCTTATGACACATCCACTCAATGAGGAAAAGATGGTGCCTAATTGTGCCCCAGAGCCCAGTCCTTGGACATGGCTGACTCATGGCTGCTGATGAATGGATGTCTGCTGAAGGATGAATTCCATTCATTCCTTAGAGCACCCCTGTGGAACGGGTGTTTCTACTCCTGTGTGTATGTGTGTGTGAGGGAACTAGGGGTTAGACATGAATGAACTTGAACGAGTTCATATTATAGTGAGACACAGAAGCAGAACTTAAATCTAAGTCTTCTGATGCAATGAGGGCGTTTTCTACTTTGCCATAGTCATCCCTGCATCAGTGAGAGAACGTGTAAAAGCCTGTTGAAAAAGAATATGCACACACCCAGGTGCTGTGAGTATGCCACCTGCCCACATATGTCACCCACTTTTGGCAAGTATAACATCTATTACTGCACTTAGAGGGCAATAGGGTATTAAAGTAAAGGTATTAAAGGGATTCATGTGATCCTAGCAAGCTAAAAAAACAGGTTGCTACTACTTTTATCTCTTTAATTTAGAGCCCCTGAAATAGCTGGGCATATAAACCCCTTGGAGAGTATTGGAAGACATTCAGTAAGTGCATGACAGAAATCTGACCAGTGAATCTGCCTAGCATATGTACTGATCCTATAAGCTGTATGTCATGCTGTCCCTAGGAGAGAATACGATTAAATTTGGGTTATATCATTATACTACCAACCATTTTTAGTATTAACTATCAGTAACACAAACATTTTAAGGTTAACATAGTTTGGAGCTAGACATGTTTATTTTATTTTTATTATTTTTGGGCTTCTGAGACAGAGTTGCTATGTACCTTTGACTAGAACTTGTGGTGATCCTCCTGCCTCAGACTCCCAAGTGCTAGGACTACAGGTATGCACCCCCATGCCCAGCAACATGTTCATTTTAAAATTCATATGGGAAAATAAACCTGCAGTGATAGCCAGGAAAATCTTTAGAAAGGAATGACAGAAAGACTAATCCTACTGGGCATTAAACATACCATAAAACATCCATAATTAAACAATAAAGTAGCAGCATAGCAATAGAAAGACCAAAGGAACTGAATGAAAACTCCAGAAATGAAACAATGCACAGGACATTGAGTGTGTGATTCAGGCAGCATCCCAAAACACTCAGGAAAAGATGTACTTAATAAGTTATATTGGGACAACTGAACAATTACTTGGAAAAATATAGAATTGAAGTTCATGCCTTGTCCTATTACATAAGAACAAACTAAAGAATTAAACATCTAAACCTACTTTTAAAAATTCTTACAAGAAGAAAACATGAGTGGAATTCTTTTACCACCTGAGTTTAGGGAAAAGCTTTCTGTGTCTAAATTTACTAAAAGATAGATTGCTAAGTTCAGCATCAGAAAAATTAATTGAGACTATTGCATGGTTAAAACTCAGAAAAATATTTATAACACATATCAAAAATAAAAGCCTTGGGTTGGGGATTTAGTTTTAGCTTTTAGATTGGGCTGGGGATTTAGCTCAGTGGCAAGAGTGAGTTCAATTACTGGTACCAAAAAAAAAAAAGCCTAATGTATTTATACAGAATCAAAATCAAAGGATCAGAAAGACTAAAAGCCCACTAGAAAAAGAAGTAAAATGCACAAACAGTTCATGCAGAAAAAAAAATGTACTGAAGTTCCTTAAGCAGATAAAACATGCTCAACTTTACATATAATAAAAGAAATACAAATGAATGCTACACAACAATGGCATTGCTCATCTATCAGGTCAGCTGACCTTAATCCAAAAGTTGGACAAGAGCCCCGCCATGCCCCAGCAATGGCTTTGCCAACTGAGGAGGAACAGAAAGGAAGGTACACAGCCCCCCCAGCCTCGAGCAGCAGCCCTGTCAGCCAGAGAGAGCCAGGAAGAAGGCCACACACTCCTCCCCCCAAGGGATACCCAGCACCTGGGCTATGAGACAAAAACCTACCCCCTCACCCCCACCCCATAAAGAACTGGCTGATTTGGAGGAACACAGGCTGAGATGATAACAACTGAAGTAAAGAAACAACCTAACACTTGTATTGTTTGATTGACTTCGCAAGCCTAAAGCCTATAGTCTGAGCAACTATTTGGAGGCTAACAATACACAATATAGTAACTACTGTGGATTTCCTATTGTCTTATCACTGTTCTGTTTCATTTCATTTTACTGTTCTGTTTTATTCTCTTTAAGATAAAAGAATTTTTTAAAAAATAGAGCCATGTGGGCCAGGAGGTATGAACCAAGAAACCAATCTGTGCCCTCCTGTGAGCTAGCTGGCATGCAGTCTAGGAGATAAGAAGCGTGTGCCCCCCCCATACACACCTGGTAAGCAACTGGCTGATTTGGAGGAACACAGGCTGAGATGATAGCAACTGAAGTAAAAAAACAACTTAATGATTGTATTGTTTGATTGACTTTGCAGGCCTAAAGCTGGTAGTCTGAGGATCTATTTAGAGGATAATGATATGCAACATGGCAACTATGGGGAGTTTCCTCTGTCTTGTCTTTGAAATCCAATATTGTTCTCACTGTTTTGTTCTGTTTTATTGTTTTGTGTTATTCCTTTTAAAAATAAAATAAATAAAAACAAAAGTTGAATAATACTCTCAGAGATGCCCACTGGAAGTGGCATCCTCACACACTGCTGGTGTGAAAAGTAAATGGCGGGCCAGGGATTTAGCTCAGCAGCATAAGTGCCTGCCTGACAAGCACAAGGTCACAAGTTCAATCCTCAGTACAAAAAAAAAAAAGTAAATGGCATAACTTTTACCATGTTTAACAAAAGTACTTATATATTTGGTCTCTGACCCAGCTTTAATGCTTCTAGAACTTACCCCAAAGAGACACTTCTAGATTGCAAAAATACATGCATATTTACTGCATTGCTATTGGAAACAAACTAAATGCTCTACATAGGAGATTGACTAGATAAACTATTGTACATGTACACAGATACACACACGCATCCACACACATCAAGGAGGAAGGGATTGTCAGTGATTTTCAGAACACCTTGTCAAGCAAAAATACAAGATGTAAATAAGGTGTGCTACTTTTTGCCTAAAAAAATTTTTCTTTTGCAAAAAGAAACACAGCAAAGAGTATTTAAATATGGATGTGAATATTTCAAAAGGTGCCTACTTGAGTAAGCTGTTATCTTTAGCATTACATTGAAACAAGTAAGCTAGGTGTGGTGGCACATTCCTGTAATTCCAGCATTCTGAGAGGCTGAGGCAGGAGGATCCCAATTTCCCCAGCCTGTGCAACTGCATTTTCCTGGAAAATGAGGCCTACCTAGAAAATAATCAATCTTGAAAACTAGAGACCAACAATGCCAGTCCCAATCACCTTGCCTTACCTGCTGTTACAGGGAAGCTACTGAGCAAGAGAAGAGTGAGGTATAATCTTCTGCACAGCCCTGGCCACTGCCATGGTAACAAGCAGCACTTATTTTCCAGTTAGGTCTTATTTTGAGGGAAATACAGAATTTAGCAACTTGATAAGACCCTGTCTCAAAATTTAAGAAAATTAAAAAGGGTTAAGGATGCAGCTCAGTGCAAAAGCCCTGAGTTCAAACCATGAAAACATATTGCCAACAACAACAACAAAAAACTCATGAGTCCAGAATGACCAACAACAACAAAAAAAAACTCATGAGTCCAGAATAACCAAATATAGATGGAGAAAAAGAGAATAAGAGGATGCTTTTCCTTGCATAAGAATGTCAACTAATGATATAGATAGAAGGAATAGAAATAGAAACCACCATCGTAAAAACTGATTCAGCAAGAGCCACCAATGGATGCTCAAACCATGGGTGGAAGACTGCTGAGCAAAGGACAAGAGGGAGCTAAGAGACTTCACCTGCACCAGGGGGCCAAATGCAGCCTTGTCAGTAAAAGGAGAAGCTGACATCAGCCGCTCCTTGATGTGGTTTGCTGGTAAGGGCACAACTTCCGCTGTGTGCTCTTGCCAAGACATTTAACCTGAATATAAAGAAGAAACAAACGACCAATCCACAGTGAGGCATATTCTTAAAAACAGTTTGCCTAGACTTCTAAAACATCAATGTCAGACAAACAAACAAACAAACAAAGAAGGAAGGAAGGGAAGGAGAGAGGGAGAGAGGGAGGAAGACACTATGGAATATTAATTAAAGCAAAGAGACCTGATAATTAAATGTAAAGCATCATCCTTGATTGGGTCCTGGATCCTGGAAATAAAAACAATCCAGGGAAATAATTATGAATATGCTTTGAATAGAATGGTATTATACTAATTGTCTTTTTCTTGAGTGGATAATTATATTGTAGTTACATAAGAAAATGTCCTTGTTCTTGGGGGGACACGTTCCAAAGTAATTGGTGTGAAATATTGTGGTATCTCTTGTTTCCTTTCAAATGATTCAGAGAATAGAAAGAAATAAAACACAGGCGAAAAGGATTGGTGAATCTAAGGGAAAGCATATGGGTGTTCTTTGTCCTAGTCTTGCAAATTTTAGGTTTGAAGTTTTAAAAAATAAAAGTGTGGGGCAGTTTATGTTGAAAATATTTCTACAAACCTAGCATGGTGACTCACGTCTGTAATCTCAGCATTCGGGAGGTTGAAGCAGGAGGATCATAAGTTTCAATGTGGCAACTTTGTGACCTAGTGAGAATCTGTCTTGAAAATGAAAAAGGGATAAGTAAGGGTGTAGTTCAGCCGTAAGGGTCCAGGTTAGGTCTCCAGTAACCCACACACAGGTACACGCATGCACATGTGTGCAGGTGCGTAACCTACAGCTAAGGATCTATAAACCCTAATGGAACCCGCCTTCTTTCTGACAGTATGAATCCACTTAGGAAGACAAGACCAACAGCAAGTGAAAGAGAAAAGCCACCAACTAAAAGACTGATGGACTCGAGTGCACTGAGTGTCTCTTCGTCAAAAATATATATAAAAAGAAAATAGCAAGTTAAAATGTAAAACAGAAAAAGGGCTACTTTTCTTGCTTTACACATCTCTTACAAATCAGAAAGAAAATAAATGACCCCTAAAACAGAATGGGTAACACACTCCACTCTTGAATGTGCCCTATATCTTCCAAGTCTTTTTCATGCCTCTTGAAAAAAAAGAATGAGTGAATATGCCAAAGAGGCATGAAGAAAAAGTACATGAAAAAAAAAATCACATGACCAATATAAATGTTTAGTATGTAGCCAAGTAACTAAGGGGAAATATAAATTAAAACAACACCAAAAAGCTTTTTTTTTTTTTTTGGTTTGTGGCTTTGGTGATTAGCAAAGGTAAGTGAATTGAAGATTAGTGAAGATTATGTTTATGATACTTTGTTTATAAGTCTCTTTGGAGGCCATTTTGACCATTACGTCAAAAGCTGTATAATTTTATGTGCCCTTTTCTGCTTTGGGGCCTTTATCTTAGTGAAATTGTCAAATGCCCAAAAGGTGTGTATATCAAGATTATTTTGGGAATATTCTGATGAAAATCGTAATATTTTAACTGACTCCATGTATGTCAGTGTCAAACATGTGGTGATACAGTTATACAGTGAAAAGCTATGTCAACATTAAAAATGATGTCACAAGTCTCTTAGTAAAGATGCTCATAATTTTATGTGAAGCCAATCAGTGTAAAAACAGCATGCCAATGGCAGGACATGGTGGTGCATGCCTGTAATCCCAGCACTCAGGAGGCTGAGGCAGGAGGATCACTGAGGGTTTAAGGCCAGCCTGGGCTACAAAGTGAGTACAAAGCCAACCTGAATTGCATAGTGAAACCCTGTCTCAAAAAGAACACAAAACAAAACAAACAAACAACAACAACAACAAAAATCCAGCATGTCAAGTACAGTCCTATATTTTTCTTTATCTTGAGTGCACTAAATGTCCTATATTTTTCACAGCAGAGCTCGCCTGGAGGCAGCTTGCTTGCTTTTCTTTCTTTCTTGCTTTCTTTCTTGTTTTCTTGCTTTCCTAAGACTGGATCTTACTATATATTTCAGGTTGGCCTTGAAATAATTCTGTAGCCCAGGCTGACCTCAAACTCATGGTCATCCTCATGTCTCAGCCTCCCAAGTGCTGGGATTACAGACATGCACCACCATAACTGGTTTGTATTTCTTTATTTTCTTAAGTTTTTGCAATAAACATTTGTTGCTATTACAATAATATTTTTCTTTAAAGGAAGACTAAGAGATCATACATTACTATTCCCTACTATATCCTCTGTCCCTTGTGATATTGCTTAATATTTCTTGAATGAATGAATTAAAGAATCTATTTTACATCTTAGATGTGACTGGGCGTGGTGGCTCACACCTGTAATCCCAGCACTCTGGAGGAGCATTGTTGTGAGTTCGAGACCAGCCTGACCTACAAAGTGAGCTCAGCGCCAGCCTGAACTGCATAGAGAGAACCTATCTCAAAAAGACAAAAAAAAAAAATCTTAGATGTGGTTGAAATTTATTTTATATACTAAAATAAACCACATACTTCAAGTCACAAGACTTGAGTTTAAGTTTTCATTCCTTGGCTGTATGGCCAAGATCATAATCCCTCAACCTCTTAGTTTTAGCTGTGAAATTGTGAAACTAAACGCATTCCTTAGGAGACTATTAGGGGAATTGAGATCATAGACATGAGGTGTTTTATAAAGTGCAAAGGGAGATGGCATCTTAGGTATCATGACAATATAAAGAACCAGATAGTTAGGAGGAGTACATGACAGGAAGGAAGGCCAAGGCAGCAAAGGTTTTTAGAGATCAGTGTATGTGGGGAGCATGCCAAGAAGTAGGACTGTGACATGGACACCAGTTGGAAGGGAAGACAAAGATATGCTGTGGAAGGATCCTGGATCTCCGACTTTGGCAAGAGAAGTTTCCTTAAGAATTCCGAGTCCATGGAGGCAGCCCGTGAACTGTCGGGTGGAAGGAGGTGATTGCTGAAGGAGGCGATTTGAACAACAGACCAGAGAGAGAGAGAGAGACTAAATCTCCCCCAGGCGACCCTTCAGGGCTCTGGTTCTGCCCCTGGGCAAGTGGTATATGAAAAAAGCAAAGCTCAGGGATAGATGTCATTTTTCCTAGACCACACAGCAGAGCTGGCCTGAAACCCAGTTTGCCTAAAGACTGCTCCAAACTAAACTACCAAGTGTACACACACAGATTATGATTTCTAGGATTATGATCAGTGCTTGTCCTGGATTGTAATTGTATGATCAAGCAGGGACTATATATCAGTGAATTCAGCATAGCGTAACTTGCCAACAAAATGTGCCTTATACGCTTTAGGAGTACTGATGACTGTATCATCTACAGTTAACTTGTCCCAAAGGGCAAATGGACATGTGTTAAGTGACAGGTGGCCCATCCCAATCTTCCACACATTCTTAGAGCAAGCTAAACCCAGCAGTCTGTTGCCTTGGAAACACCTAGTGACCCAATAACTCAAGAATCTGCCCTGCTGGCTTGGTCGAGGGAAGAAAACCCTTCACATATTCTCTCTTCCAGCCAGGAGTTTCTTGATTTCTGGGATCCCTTCCCTTCTCAGCCCCTCATTGCAGATATTTACCCTCTCACCCTCCATACCTGGACAAAGTTCCCTTCATATTCAAAGAAAAGCAGCGGCCACATGATTTTGATGATGGAGGGAAAGAGTTTCTTCAGAGGGGCCTAAAGAGAAACAGGATCCAAGGTGACATGCCTAGGAAGGCCAGGCTGCGACTGCTGCCCCAGGCCCCTTTCAAGGCTGGACCCTCACCGGCAGGGACTGCCCCACAGTGCTATGCGTCAGGGCCTGGATGTTGCTGGTCTTCTCTTTCACCTGCTCCACCAGGGTCTGCACTTGTGTGAGGTCGTCTGCGGGATGAGTGGGGTTGGAAGGTGGGATGTGTGACTGTCCTTCCTGCCACCTTGGATCAACACACTCACAACCCATGCCTCCCATACACTCCCCTTGGGCCAGTGTCCCAAGGCCCCCAAAAAATGGCAGCTTCTCTAAGTCACTCTACTGCTTCTGATTCCATACACTGCCCCCCCCATCTTCCCTCTCACCATCCAGGGTGAAAATGAAGATGACAGTGTCGATTTCTGTGAGGAAGGGCAGGATGGAAGTCAGGAAGTCTTCCTGGGAGAAGGTGAACTGTGGGCCCTGAAGCAGAGGAGGATGGGAGAGTCCTTCTATGAGAACACTCTAAAGCACGGACTAGCAGACTGAAGAGGACGTTAGGGGACATCTAATACAGTCCTTTAGGCTACAGATGAAAAAAATCAGAGTTTAAAAATGCAGTGCTTAAAAAAATCTAGTGCTTTGGCCAGGCATGGTAGCATATTCCTATAATACCAGCACTCTAGGAGGCTGAGGTGGGAGGATTGCAAGTTCGAGCCCAGCCTGGGCAACTTACCAATTTAGCAAGATCCTGTCTCAAAACAAAATGTTATAGAGGCCCTGGGTCCAATCTTAAGTACCACTCGATAGATAGCTAGGTAGATAGACAGACAGACGGAGTTTTAGACAGAATGCTGGTGCATGTCTGCCATCTAGCCATGTCAGAAACTAAGGCAGGAGCATCATAGGTTCAAGGCCGGCCTTGTAGCTTAGAGAGATCCTGTCAAAAAAAAATGGGGTGTAGCTTAGGGGTATAGCACCCCGGGTTCTACCTCCAGTACTTAAAAAAAAAAAAAAAGTAGCGCGTTGCCAAGACAATGTGGCAACTCACTGGACCAGAACCAGGTCTCCTGGGATAAATCTAGAGCCTTCCATTTCCCCACATTTCCTATACAGCTCCCAGATCATGACCTCCAATCCATATTTGCTCCTGAGACTATTTATCCAATCATACTCCCCGTCTTCCCAAGCGCTCCCACCTTCTGCACGGCAGTGACCCTCATACCTTCCCCAAGCCCCATCTTCTAACCTGATTGATGAGCTCAGCTTTCTGGTTAAACATGTCACTGTGATCGCCAATGAGAAAGCCACGGATGTCTCGGAAATCTGGGAAATTTAGAGACAGGGAAAGAGAAATGATGGGCTTTATAGAAAAGGCAAGTTCTAGGCTTTGGAGCGGGAGGGACGGGAAAAGTGTGCTGTGAGGGGAAAGATAACCCATACGAAAGGCCATAGCTAAGCGGAGGGTGGGAACAGAGGGATCAAAAACTGAGTGGGAGCCAAAGCAAGAAGCATGCGACTGAAATGCCTATTAGTTAGGCCAGAACGGACGTTAAGGAATCCCCATGAATCAGCGGCAAAGGGTTTGGATAGTAGACTGAATTGGTTGGGGTCAGGTGGGATCAGGAAGAAGAACGTGTACATTGGGGTCCCACCAGCGCCAAAGTTATGGATGCACTCCACTCCATCCATGATGGCAATGATGCCCAGGGTCTGCCAGCCCAGCAAGTGCACTCGGCCTTTCTTCTCCAAGCTGAGGGTGGGTCAGAGGTCAGGACGGAAGTGATCACCACAGAAAGAAGCCAGAGATGCACATGGAAGAACATAGAGGTAAACAAAGGGGAAGCCGACTACACCCTTCCAGTACAGACCTGTTACTCTCACCCTGCTAGCATGACCCTCAAGAGTCTCCTCTGCTCTTAGGAGCCCCCTCCAAATGCACATCTTGGGTACCTGGTGCTGACTTGCTTCATCAGAGTGGCAATCTTGGAGCTTTGACTGTAGGTCACCTTATGAGCCCGCTCAAAGGTCCGCAGGATTTCCAGGAGGCATCTGGGAGAGAAACTGTCAGTTCCTTCAGAAAGTGGAGGCCCTCCTACACCCTGCCTAGGGGGAGGCATGGTTTCCATAAAGCTAAGTTCTAAGGAGAACCAGACTGCACTGAGCAGTGTCCTGCACTGAGGGGTAGGGGTACAGATAGGGCTTCAGGGCACAGAAAACTGAAGAGCAGAAAGAGGAAGCCTTGTGAGGGAACATGGCCTGAAGGTGGGCGAGAGGTCAGTGAGAAGCCTGGGAGGTAGGTTAGAGACCCTGGTCAGGGAAGGAGGTCGCAGCAGGACACACTCTAGCCTGAGTGATCTGACACATTCCAAGGTCAACTGTCCAAAGCTTGCTTTTGGATCTAGACCTGCCACCCCCATGACTCTCTCTTGTCTAGAGCCCCCCTCCCTACCTTTGCGACGCTGCAATGCCCCGGTCCACCGTCTTGTGGGCCGCCAACAGCAGGGTTTCCAGCAGGATCTTGGTGGCACTTCCACCTTTCATCCGGGAGCAGCCGCTGAGACCCTCGGGCTGAGGAAGCAATGGCACAGTGGTGTGGGGCTGGAGAGGGCCATTCTAGGATCCACCAGGTAGTGATCCCAGGTACCCACACTGGTTAGGAGCCCTGGTGCCCCCTCTGCCAGTGTGCTGTGAGGAGGGGTGCTGGGGTGCTGTTAGTTGAGGAGAGAAGAGAGAAGGAAACAGCCACCTCTGGTCACCCCTATGGTGCGTTCAGGCCTCTCTGAGAGGAAGTCAGAGTGTCTGGGTCTCCGGTCAGCCGGGTTAGGGGTTTTTCAGAGTGCATTTCTTTCTAAGAGCTTTCTACTCACTGCCCCCAGCACTCTCTTTTGTGGTAGCTTGGCAGTTCAGGTACCTTATTCCACACACTTTGACAGACTGGTAAGGCACAGATTTGTAACTCGGAAGATGATGACAGAGAGAAAGAGGAAAGCAGCGACCAAGAAAAGAAGGCTGAGGGCCAAACACTGCAGAGAAGAAGAAGGGGACGAGCACGTGCGTAGCAGGAAACCCGTGAGACAGGTTGCCTTCCTGTCTCATACAAGGGAGGTCAAGGAGAGGATCGCAAGTGAGCCGGCCACTGGCAGGGGGTCAGGGCTTCAGCTAAGGTTGACGGAAGGGCAGAGGGCACAAGTGACAGGGACCTACAGGCCACAACAAGGAGCAGGAGCTTCAAAGGCTAAGAAGGCCTCCCCACTGAGGGGAGGGTGGACAAAGACAGGACAACAAAACTACTTCTTCTCTCTTTTTCTTTTTCTTTTTTTTTCAGTACTGGGAATTGAACACAATGCTTTTACACTGAGCTAAACCTCCAGCCCTTTTTTATTTTTTATTCTGAGACAAGACTGGGCTTGAAACTTGACCCTTCTGCCTCAGCCTTTCACAGCCCACATTTGAAGTCCAAATACTGTATATAAAAGACACCAAGTGAGCCATAACCATGGTTAGTTAAGGTCGTCTGGAAAAAGCTCCTTTAAACAAACTGCCCTAAGTCAGCGAAGCATTTAATGACTACTGATTGGAGAGACAGAATCAGAATGAAGATGAAACACTTTAAGGTGACAAGTAAGTGAGAAAATAGGATTGCATTTAAAACATGTTAGTTGACACAAAATGCCTGGGGAGTTTACTTGATAAACAATTTAAATCAGAGGGTCTAAGCAAGCTCAGAGCAATTCCCAGATGCTTGGGTGAGATCAGGAAGAGAGAGCAGCCCTACCCCGACTGCAGGATTGAGCACAAAAGCTTCCTGTTTCTCTTGCATTTTCTGCATCCGCTCTGTTACTTGCCGGAAGGTTGAATGCCAGTCTTCAATTGGGTCGTTTCTAGGGTCCAAAGAGACACAGAGGAAGAAGGGTCATCTCTGCGGGTGTGAAGGCAGGCCCTGAGCTGGGAGTCAGGTTCCAGGACTGTGATCAGGGTCAACAGTGTCACAGAGGGATGCACTTTGGAGCTCTGGGGCAGTGTGTCCCTGAACCCCAAGGACAGGGTTAATAAAGGGAGCCCAGATAAAGCCAACACTCAAGTTTAAAGTTCCAGGCAGAGACCAGAACCAGAGTTTGGAGACCAGAACCTTCTTGTATCCTGGTCCTAGCACAGAACAAACTGCCCCAGCCACACCCACCTGGCCTTCTGGGAAGCCCCAGGGGGATGGAATTGCTCTCTGATTTTCCATCTTTGGGTCATTTAGAAGCCCATCTCATTCCTGGAAATGGACTGTGGAAATCCCTCCAAACAGGGAAGGCTCAACGCCTGAGGGAGGGAAATGGTCCCTAGTGCAGTAAATGAGCAAGCAGCAAGGTAAAAAGTGGTGCACCTGGGACTGGGAAACGGAATCAATTCACCAGGAACAAAGCAATATGCTAATAATTCAAGAGAGCCACAGGCTTGGTACCTCCTTAGCCACAAATTATGAAGTCTCAAAGAATGAAGAAGTTTCACATGGCTGGGGATAATTCGTGACATATCTGTGTCACTTCTAAGGCATATAAGTTTTCATGAATTTTATTCCCATTGTGTGATGTCTCCTGTCATTGTCCTTAAACTATTTTTTTTTTTTTGTCTTTTTGAGACAAGGTCTTGTTATGCAGTTCAGGCTGGCCATGTGCTTACTTTGTAGCCCAGGCTGGTCTCAAACTTGCAATGATCCTCTAAACTCAACCTCCTGAGTGCTGGGATTACAGGCATGCGCCACCATGCCTGGCTTTATTTCCATTTTTGTTTATTTGTTATTTATTTTTTGAGACAGGGTCCCACTATATAGTCTAGGTTGGCCTTGAACTTGTGGCAATCCTCTTCCTTAGCTTTTCCAGTGCTGGGAATATAGGTGTGTGCCACCATAACTGCTTTCAAACTATTTCTAAAACTCTAGAGACCTAGGTAAGAGACTGAAACAGAGAGAATAGACAGTATCCATATTTAAAATTAAGATTCACAGGCCTGGCTGGACATCAAAATCATCTGGGAAGTTCTGTTGCTGTCATGGTTTTAATTACTACCCGCTGTGGACTCCCGTCCACTCCGAGACTTAGGGTCAGCAGTTCTAGAAAGAGGCCCAAAACTCTGTATCTTTAAAAGCTTCCCTGATGATTCTGAAGATCAGCCAAGTTTGGGAGCCACTGATTTAAGGAACAACTGGGAGATCTCCACGCCTACATTGTTTAAAATTCTTCATTTCACTTAGTCACAGGGCCTGAAATTAGCATCCACTGCAGCAAATATATTTTTGGTGAAGGAAGAGTCCCACATGCAAAATGATCAGGGTTAGGAGTGTCTCAGACCCATTTGCACTTTCGTGCGAATTATACTAGAAGCCAAGAATGTAGAACTGAAAAGAGCACCTCAGAAAGAATCCAGCTCATCTGCTTCCCTAAGATCAACTCTAAATAAATACATGAGGCTGCTCTAACATAATGGAAAAGGCTTTGCTGCAGTTCCTTCAGTGACAGTCATCAAGTGGCCCATCCAGTGGTTCATTTAGCAGAGTCCCCCAAACCTGGCTGTACATCAGAATCCGTAAGGAATCTTTAAAATAATACTTGAGGTTCTTAATGCAAACCAGCAAACTAAGTGTTCTAACACAGGGGCTAAGACTCAATCTATCTTTCTTTTATTATCTTTTTCCTTCCTTTTTTCCTCCCCAGATTAAACTCAGAGTCTTTGCCACACTTCCAGTCCTTTTTACTTTTTAGCCTAAGACAGGATCTCACTAAGTAGCTAAACTGCCTAGGTGGGCCAAAATTTATGATCTTCCTGCCTCAGCCTCCCAGAGTTCTAGGATCATAGGTGTGTGCCACCATACCTAGTTCTACTTCCTTCTTCCTGTTTTTTTAACAATCTTCCAGCAACTCACACACATAACTATAGCTGCACACTATTGGTCTAATATGTTGTTATAGCTCATGTCTAGACATCCCCCCCAAACCTCATGCACTCACAGGTGGTGCATTTTCAGAGGTGGCTGGGTCTAGAGTTTGTGACCCTGGGACTGATTCCTCGTGCCATGCCAGGATCAGTGGCCCTAGGATTAAGGTGTTGAGTGCTACCCACCTTGAGTAGCCTGGATAAAACACAATGGAGAGAAAGAGTTACGGTGGTCCCTAACTTGCTTGCTTTGCTACCTTCTGCCTGTCATAAATTGTCTCTCCTTTGCAAACCTTGTTCGCCAGGCCACCCTGCCTTGGAGCCGGCTGATTATGGACTGAAACATCTACAAACTGAGAGTTTTCCTCTTTTAACTTTGGGTGTCAGGTATTTTGTCTCAGCAACAAGAAAAGTAACCAAGACATATGTTGACTTTCTCTGAGACCAGACAAAGTGGGAATTTAGGTAGAGAATAAAAGGGAGAAGATTTGGTAACATGGGAAAGGATGCAGCGTAGATTTCAATAGCCAAAAGGAAACTAAAGAATACCAGAAATGATGAGGAGAGCTGGCATAAAAATAAAGGAGGTGGATAAAGAGGAGTAGGTGTTCACTTGGCACCACTGCTACCACCTTGAAAAAATGTTTGGGGCTTGCCCCAGATAAAAAGCACAGATCTCTGTGGTGTACATTTTCCTGACCCCGTTTTTTCCTTCTATCCCTTCTTTTCATTTTTCCTTTAATTCCCGTTCTAAATGTACGCTAGCTTGTCTTTTATGTAGCCTTCAATGCTTTCTGAAACAAGAAAAGAATAAATCAACCAACCAAACAAAAATACCTCCTAAACCTAGGGAGACCTCATATTTATTGTATTTATTGAGATCTGGTGAACAATACTTTACCTTTATCCATCTGTCCTCTTTTGTGATTGTACTAGCTGATGTGTTGCTAAGCCCCAAGGCTGGCCATTCCCTACAGAAGGCTCACCTGGCCATGTTCACAGGATTGAAGCCAACCAGGACCGGCAAGAATACAGCTGTGTTGTCCATGCAGTAGTCCATCTGGCCTGCCACAAAGGGTGCCTGACAGCACCGGGAAGACACAAGGGAGTTACTGTGAGTGTTGCCCATGGGCATCAGAATCCTCCAGAATGCTTCGGAAGTTGAAGCAAGAACACATTTTTAACAAGTACCCCAGGGAGCTATATTTTGATTCAACTCCTTCAAGGTAATCTACACAATAAAGTCTGGAAATCACTGAACTAAACTGTTCACCATGCTCTTTCCTGCAAGCTAGGATCTGGGTTTCTGCTCACTGGATTCTTAGAATCTGAGACTTCAGGGTCTCAGGACACTTGGGGTCTAGACTAGCACATGAGAATCTTGTTAAAATTCAGGTTCAGATTCAGTGGACTTGGGGTGGGGTCTGAGGTCTTGCATCTTCTAACAAGTCCCACATGATGCTGATGCTGCTGGTGCAGGGACCATAGTTAAATAGCAAAGGGCTAGGCTGGGGGACAGCTTTTTCTGTTTGGGGCCAGAGAACTTTAAATTTTGTGGGTGCTCTGACCATTATTCAGCTATCAATCCTAGAATTGTGACACAAAAGAGGCCACAGACCATATATGTAAGCACGAATGCTACATCAGTAAAAGTTTATTTACAAAAACAGACGGCCGGCTAGATTGGCTGCCAGAGCAGTTTGTTGACCCCTGGACTAGTCTATCTTGGTTGTTGATGGATTGATACATAGTTATTCTGAGAAAGGATTCCTTTTCCCTATTCTCACATTCATACAACTGGATCCAAATGAGCTACAACAAAAATTCCTAGTGCAAAAGTTGTGTTTTGTAGCATGCACCTCATCAGTCTGCCTTCTGTGCTAACTTTTCCCCACCCCCTTCCTCCCTATAAAGTTCATCCACTCAGCCCAACTTCATGCTTACAGAGAGTCCCACCGAGATGCCGATGACAATCACCCTCTTCCTGCCAGCAGCCACCTAGGAGAGGAGGACAGACAAACAGTAGAACGAGGAAGACTCTAGGATACAAACCTCTTTGGAGAAGATACTGGGGACCAGGACCAGGGGAGGAGCAAGGTCTGGATAAGTGTTGGGGGCTTTTATGTCCCCAGAAGAAGGAACAAACAGGTCTGTGGTTAATTTTAGTGGAAAGCACAAACCTTCTTCAGCTCTTCAATCCCATGTAGGGCACTATCTTCGGTCCTCTCTCTAGAGGCTACCACAGACCTAAGAAGGCAGATTCAATATCAAGGCCATTGACTGGGAAGCAGAAATCTATGGTTTATTAGGGAAGGCCACACAGATGGAAGGGAATGGAGGAAAACTATCGCTAGATGAGCAACCACTGTCATGTCCAGCACCATGATAGATTCTCCACAGAGTTGGAAATACCTACAACGGCCAGTTAGGCAGTGGAGAGGGTCAAATGTAAGGCAGTAAGGAGTGATGGAGACTGAGGCAATCCGAACAAAATACTGGCCTAAAGTCATCCAAATTCACTTTCTGAAAAACACATATTCAGACCAAACCAAACATTCACAGGCCAAGGTGACCTACCTGTCCCCTCCAGCAATGAGGTAAGTATAAAGAGGTTTTTGTCCTAGACCTTTCATTAGCTGGTTAAAGGAGACCTGTGTCAAGGGGGAAAAGAGGTAAAGAGATGAGAGTAAAGAAAAAATTAACTTGGAATTTCAACTCCTAACAGGAAGAAGCTCCAGAATGATTCTCTTAGGCTAGTGTTTAGCCCAGTCCTACTTGGAATCTGCTACGAAGATGCTATGCGGAGATGATTCACTAGGGATGTGTGGGATGTAGGAACATTAGCAATAGACTGGTGGGGTCCCACTAGGCTCAGGAGACATGGGACTCTGTGGTGGGAAGAGAAAGTGAGATGTGGAGCCCAAGTCTAACACGGGGTCCACCTAGAAACTTAACTGTGATCAGCTTTTTGGTTCTGGGGCTCATCTGCAGAAGGGGATCGGGGAAGACTTGATCAGGGATCAGAGTACTCACCGACATGAGGAATGCCATCCGGCCAGAGGTCCCCCCTCCACTCAGCACCACCAGTCCCCCATCTGGCTCCTGAAGGAGGGAAATTGCCTAGGTCACAATGTCAACTCAAATCAAGGGAAGTCTGTTCTTTTCTTTGATAGTAGTGGAAGAGAACTGAAAAGTCCTCCTTTATCCTTCCTCTCATCACAAAGTTGAATAAAACATAGGCCCTCTGATGCAGCAAAAGGAACAGTGGATTGGAGAAAGATAATGGAGTTTGACTCCCATCTCTCATTTAACTGCTTATCAATCCATGGCTTACTCTGGAAGGGACTGACAGCAACTTTATCATCTAAATAAAAATTTAAAAATAAAAGTTTGATACTACCCAACAATTATTAGCTGGGTGCATTTCAGAAAGCTACTGTGATCTTCCTCAGTCTTTGTTTTTTTGTGTGAAAATCCAGAGACAATGACATCAACTTCACATGTTTGTGTGAGGGACATAGGTATGGAAGTCAATTCTAAAGTATTATTTAGTTAATATTATAATTATTACCGATTAGTAAGATGACAATAAGGATCTAAAAGGAAGAACTGGGAGAATAGAGAACTAAGATCTATGAAAGTGAAAAATGGTAGCCAAAAAAAAGGGAAAGTAGAGGGAAATAGGAATTTAGGCAGAGGGCAGTGGGGGCTTAGTACCTTCAGCACTTCCTGCACTTTCCCAGCTACTTGCACCATCGTAGTCAGAACTGACTCACTGTACAGTCGCTGTGGGGAAGAAACAAGAATCAAAAGCCAAGAAAAAGAGGGTGGTAAATTGGAATGGGAGGAGAAAGGGTTCTCAGGATTTCCAAATCAGAAAAAAAATGGTCTGGGAGGGCAGAGGTTGAGATGGAGGTGGGAAGGCATTTTCTTTTTGGTGTCCAAGGGATGGGTATGGGTTACCTGGTATGCAGGCATGGCTTGCCCCTCCTCCTGGAAGATCTCAGCATCGCACTGCCCTAGTAACTCAACAATTTTCTCAGCATTTGCCTTGTCCAAGTCCCGGGTCAGTGGATTTGACTTTTCTGTGATTGGTACTGCTGCCTCGTACCCAGACAACTAGAGAAAGGGGAGACGAAGAAAAGAACAAGAAGCCTAAGCTGAGCTGGGGGTGGGAGTGGCAGGAGGCAGAGCATTTGGACTCTGTCTTGTACACACACACACACACACACACTCACACTACCAGGCACTTAGCTTGCACTTGGTGCTCTGGGCCTATTAGGGAAGGAAAATTGGAGAGAAGAGAGAAGGAAGTTAGTGTGAGCAGAAACCCAGGGAGGAGGTAAGTCCAGAGAAAAACAATTCTAGCAATCAGTGCAGAAGACCAAAATCAAGAGGGGGCTCTCACCTCCCACTCGCCAGGCTCCGGGGTCTCAATCACGTGTTGAAACCGTTTTGTGCCTGGCATGGTCCCTTGCTGTAGTCACACCGTCCTGTCTGTCTCTTTAGCCACACAGACCCCTCTGGTCACAATGGCTCTGCTTCCAGCTGGTAGGGCCTTATCTGAGCCACAGAGATGATTAACCTAAGAACCGATGGCCTCTCCAAGCACCACCCCCTGCATCTCTGCCTGGACCCTCCTTTCCTGGTCACTATCTGGGGAGCTCCTGGTCCTCTTTGTCTGCACCTCAACTTGCCAATCTCTTTTTGCCCCCTGAAGGGAAGACTGGAGGCTCCTTGCTCTTGTCCTGTGGGCACAGTGCCCTCCCCTCTGGAAAGCCTAGAGCCCAGAGGGCAGGACAGCACCTGAGCCAGTGAGAATCTGGGCAAGCATGTTCTGGGACCAGATGCCCCAGGAGGCCAGAGATCAGGGTCCTGGGGTTAACAGAAGTCAGCTGACCTGGGTCATGACTCCATCACATGCTCAGCACATACTGTCCTTCCCTGCCCCACTGGCCCATTTTACCTTCTCTTCTCAGAAGGAAAGGCAACAGGAGTTTCAGAGCCCCATGTGTGCAAGCACTAAACTGGGTATCACAGGAGAAAAAACGCCACAGAAATAGAAATGCTGCAATGAGCGTGAGAAACAAGGAATCTGCCCTAAATACAATGTTAGCCATGGTTTATTACACCGAGCTGTGTACTTTTCTTTTCTTTTTCTTTTTTTGTTTTTGTTTTTGAGACAGGGTCTTGCTATGTAGCCCAGGCTGGCCTTGAACTCATGGCGATCCTCCTGCCTCACCTCCAGAATGCTATTATAGGCGATCTACAGTATCTCACCAGATACTACATCTCAACGTGTATACAGTAGGTCAGCACTGAGGTCAAGAACAACACCCCCAATTTACAGACAATGAAACAGACTCAGAAAAGTTATTGCAAAATTAGTTACTGGCTGAACTAAGACACCCAAAATCTCCAGATTTTATACTCAGCCAAAGCATGAAATAGTTTAAGAATTTATATGCTCATAGAATGGATGAAGGAATTAGCAAATCCGTGTCAAGCACGGATAAACCCTCACATGGTGCGATAAGATTTATACAGGTCTTTCAAAATTGTCTCATTTGACCCTCTCCACAACACTGAGAGGCTTCACTCGCTCTGCTCACAGGTGGGAGACCTGAGGTGCAGATGAACCACCTTTTCTTCCTAAATCCGCACAGTAAGGGCCGGGGTGGGGTGGGGGTGGGGTGGGGTGGGGTGGGGGTGGAGTGGGGGGGGCGAGGCCGCCGCTGCCGCCTTGTAGCTTCGCTCCTGAATTCTCCCTGTAAACCCAGCACTAACAGTCGCTTTATCTCGAGTTCTTCACATAATGCCAGGCAACCCAGGGGCTGCTCACTACATTTCACTTACTGAATAAATGTAACAATGAATGAGAAAACGAACGGAATCGCATCAGATTATGAATGGGAAAGAGACTTAAAAGCTGACGCAGTCTACAAGTCTGAGATCGGTAAAACAATGATTATTTCGACGCCTTCTCCTCTCCTCTCAGCGCCCCCCCACCATGAAATTCCACCTCCCACTTGGCAAATCCCATCCCGGAAGGAGGGGCTCTGCCAGGGCCCGGGACCCCGCACCTGCGCCCCGGCCCGCGCCCTGCGGCGCAGCGGCTGGAGCGAGGACGCGAGGAGCCAGAGGCGAGGGGCGAGGGGCGAGGGGGGAAAGCTGGGCGGGCGCCGCCATGAGGGTCGTGGGAGGAGCCCCGAGCGCCCCGGGCTGGGGGCGGGGATGACGGCGGCGAGAGCCCCGGCGGGCGGGGCGGGGCGGCCCGCACGTCCCGGCCGGGCTGCGGCTGAGCGCGCCGGGCCGGCTCTGCGGAAGGCGGCGGCCGGCTGGCCGGGACGGTCACATCCCGCCGCAGGGCCGATCGGACAGCCGCACTGCCCTCCGCACTGGGGACCGAGGCCAGCGGCAAGGCCGCGCCTGCGACGCCCCCTGCTCGGGGCCAGACGCCCGCGATTGGGGACCCCGCAGACCCGCCGCCCGCGCGCACCTCGCTTCGCCTTCGGTCCGCACCTCGGCCCGCGCCGCCCGCCTCGCCGGCCCGCGCCGGAATGGGGTAGGGACAGCGCCTCAGAGCTGGGCGATGGGCCGCCCCCTGGGCGCCGAGCAGCCCCCAGAGGCCTGACCGGCCGCGAAGACCGGCGGAGGTGGGTGTGCGCCTGGGGAGCTCGCGCCGGGGGCGCCGGGGCTCAGCGGGGGTGGGAAAGGCTCGGGGAAAACTGGAGCTGCTGTGGACCGCGGGGAGTCTGGGAGACCTGCTGTCCACCGTGGCACCACCTGACCCCCACAACTCTCTCCTCCAGCACTTCCGCCTGGATGTCAAGCGCATGCCCCAGTGCCCCCCGGCGGACTCGGTGGAACCATGGCTTCGCTGATGCCCCTCTCCCCATATCTGAGCCCCACGGTCCTCCTGCTGGTCAGCTGTGACCTGGGCTTTCTGAGAGCAGGTGAGCGATGAGGAATGAGGGTGCTGGTCAACCAGAGGTGGTTTGTGGATGAGACCTGTTAACACCCTGACACCCACAGACCGACCTCCCTCTCCTGTGAATGTGACGGTCACTCACCTCAGAGCCAACTCTGCTACTGTGTCCTGGGATGTCCCAGAAGGCAACATCGTCATTGGCTACTCCATTTCCCAGCAAGTATGCATCACTCTCCTGCTTCCCCAACCTGTGTCCTTGGATCTCTGAACAATCCTCTGGTTACCTGCACCCTCTCTAAACTCTTCTCCCCAGGCTGGGGGAATCTGGGAGCTGGTGTGCCGGCCCAGGCTGCCCTTGTCATCCTGCTCCCTTGGAGTTCTGGGCTGTAGCCTGGGCTGAGGCTGTCCCCTCCTCTCATCTCCCTGCAGCGACAGAATGGCCCTGGGCAACGTGTGATCCGAGAGGTGAATACCACCACCAGGGCCTGTGCCCTCTGGGGTCTGGCTGAAGACAGCGACTACACGGTTCAGGTCAGGAGCATCGGTCTTCGGGGTGAAAGTCCCCCGGGGCCCCGGGTGCACTTCCGAACTCTCAAGGGCTCTGACCGGCTGCCCTCCAACAGCTCCAGCCCAGGTGAGGGCCTGTGCTAGTGGATTCACTGGCTTTTTACCTGGCTGTTATTCTTATTTATCTCCCCAAAGCAAGCAGCAGTCTAGCTTAGATAAATAGATGATTTCATTCATTGTACTGCCAGGAAAGGAAGGAAAAGCAGGTGGGCAGGGACCCATTATAGACAGACTGCTAATGAATCCTTTGGGGGAAGGGCTTTGATGCTTCCTTTTACCCAGCCTCACATCACATCCTGCATGAGCAAGTTCTGCAGGCCTCCTACCTTTTGGTCTCTAACCACCTTTCTACCAAAGACTTCCTCCCAGAGAGGAGCTACCCTAGGACTCCAGGGGCAACATTGACAGGTCCAGCCTGACTCTAACCCCCACATCTCTATTCTGTATGTGACACAGCTTTCAGCAGGTCCTCTGTGACTTGGAGTCTGTTTCCTCTCTTCTCAGGGGACATCACGGTGGAGGGTCTGGATGGAGAGCAGCCGCTGCAGACTGGGGAAGTGGTCATCATTGTGGTGGTGTTGCTAATGTGGGCTGGTGAGCAGCTAGATGGGGGCCCAGGGCCTTGGGGGAGGGGACTCAGTGAAGGTGGGAGGTGGCAAAGGTCTGTCAAGAGAAAGGGGAGAAACATGAAATGGGAAGCTATTTGGTTGGGAGTGTGGTTGGGAGCCCAGAAATAAAGACTGCATGAGCACCCAGAATTCAAGGATTTTACTCTTGTATTTTCTAGGAGTTGTGTGGGTATCTCATTACTCTTCAAAGCTGTGAGTGGAGAGGTTGAGATGGGGACTCAGATGGTGTTGCTGTGTTTCAGCTGTAATTGGGCTCTTCTGCCGTCAGTATGACATCATCAAGGACAATGACTCCAACAACAACCCGAAGGGGAAGGGGCCGGAGCAGAGTCCTCAGGGAAGGCCAGTAGGGACAAGACAGGTGATGTGGGGACCTGCGAGGGTGGGAGGGTGATGTGGGCTGGAGGACCAGTCAAGGGAAACGAGAGGTTAGAGAGGGACAGGTAAAGGGGGAGAAAGATCTGAGATGAAAGAGGCCTAGGAGAAAGGGTAGCATTTATTACTTTGCTCAAATTAGAGACCCAGGCCATTCTCTTTTACAGAAAAAGTCACCATCTATCAACACCATCGATGTTTGAGTGAACTGTGTTTGAATGAAAAAAAAAAAAAATGGAACCAGAAGAGAGCTGCAATAACAACATGGGGATGGGGATGGGGTCAGGGAGAGCCTAAGATGGTGATCTGCCCAAGATTCCCAGAGAGTAATGCACTTCCACGATCTCAGGCTGCTGCCCATCCTCTTTCCACTGTGAGTAGGGCCAGAAGGTAGGTCTGTTAGAGTCTGCACCCCTGGACCTGGAGAGTGGATATCAGATGGAACGTCTCTTTCCATTGCCTGGGTCCAGGGGAGAGTCATGTGTTTAACCCTATCCCATTAGGTCCCAAATAGGGGCCCCATTTCACCTACATCAGGACACTTGGCATCCCCTGATACCCCGACATCTTGCCTCTGGGCCTCAGAGAAGGGTGTTTTTATGAGAACTCACCCTCTCCCAGGAAATAAAGGAATCACCTGGGCCTAGAGGCAGACGTTACTCTGCACTACTCCAATGTCTTCCATGGAGCCTCCGGTGCTCCCCTTCACTTGGTAGCCCCCCAGCTGCTGGTGATCTCACCCCTTGGACATTTTTCCAATAAAAGTTCTGGAGCAAACTGGAGCGGATTGTATAGTACACTGTGTGGTATGCTGAAGACATCTCCCCAGCCACCTCTCGCCTGACTCTCTGTGGCCCTCTCATAGGACCTCCAGTTTGAGGGTGCAGATTCATTGTAAGATGTTTACTTCAGTTCTTCAGCCTGACATGGGTGGGAAAGGACCAGGAAGAAGAGGCAGAGAAGACTACAGCCCTAGTTTCTATTGCTTTGTTGGGTGCAAGGGATGGGGGAGCAGAAGAGAAAGGTATAAGTTCTTTCTGTGCTGGTGGGAACCGTTATGTCACATGAGAGGGCCAGTGGTTTATTTTCACTGCTTGCATCACTGGCCAAACTCCTCACCATTCATTCTTCTGACTCTTCCATCAACTGTGGACAGATGGTCCAGTAAGGTCTAGGTGCTGTCTTGAGAGTAATCAAAGAGCAGCTACACTAATGGATCCTTCAATGCCACATGCTACTAGCTTGTGTATTCCCATGACTATTCTTCCTGCTTTTGTTTTCCTTTTCATCTCCATCTGTGTCTCAGTTCATAAAATCAATAATAATTGTAATGCAGAACTGAGTTTATAATTATCCTCTGCCACCATATCTAGAGGAAGATTCTGGCAATAAAATTAAGGGGTTGGGAAAAAGGAACTATAATTTGGGCTCTGGGACCTATTTGTTTCCTGTGAAAACAGGGGCTGTCATTCATTTTTTTCCTATTTTCCAAGGGAGAGTTGGTGACAGAGATACAACTGTTGACACTGGCACCTATATGGTGCAAGGCTTCTGGGCCCAGAATCTGGGAGGATTATAGTTTTCCCAACTTCAGAGGTTCCAGGGGAGGCTTATGAATAACTCCTTTCCTGTATTTCAATCTCTCTGGTATGAGACAAGAAATATACCTTCCTAAAAGAAATTAGGCCAAAAATCCTGAAGGGGATCCCAACTCAAAGACAAAAAATTTGGTAACGTTTTTATTTGATCAAGTGCCAACTCCAGGTATTGCAAAGACTTAAACCTCTCGAGCTAGCCATGCCATGGTCTGTCCTGCTACCTGACCCATAAAAATATCCCAACTAAGCAGCAATCTTTAACTCACCATACTCAGTGTCCAAGTAGGGGGTACCATATCTTTCCCTGACCATTGTGTTCAAAGCATTTCTCTTTTGGGCTCTTGGAAACCATCACTTCTTGAGACAGGACAGTATTATGGGCTACTGCAGCCTGGCATGGAGACTGCTAGCTAAGATTTCAGAAAGAATATAAAGAGTACTTAAATCTACCACCTCTGGGTGAAATCCCAGTCCCACCCTTTACAGTCTTTACTTGAGCAAGTAGTCTCTCGTTATGTAAATTGGAACTAATAATAATAACTCTCCCTTTCAAAAGGCAATTAACATTATATGTGATCGTTTAACATAAAACCAGGCAGACACATACTGAACATTCGCTGTAATGGATCAGTATTTGCCTTGTGATTCCACGCAAGTCATATAACTTAATTGGGCTCGAGACTGTCAATTGCTTATGCCCATCATAGCAACAGCTGCGTTTTCCCCTCAGAGTTTCATCAATAAGTGTGCACTCAGCAACGCTGACATACGTATATCAGTGAGCAAAAAAGACAACGATGACGTAAGAAGCCAAAGTTTGCCTAAGACTTTGGTGGGAGTGGCTTGGGTTTAGGTTTGCATACAGCGACGGGATTGGTCTAGGGGAGGATTCATCAAACCTCCCATGGTCCCGCCCTAGTTCTCATTGCGCTTGCGCACATTCTTTTTGCTTCGTCGCGAACACAGTGCGTGACCTTGCGACGTGTGTTGCGCTCAGGTCGCGTTTGCGTCAGCGGCTGTCGCGGTGGCTGCTTGGCGGGTTGTCCCGGTAACCGCAGGAGGTGTCGTTCGCTGTCTGGTAGCATCTGAGAGACAGGGTGCGTCATGCAGTTGAAGCACCTGAGGACCCTGCTGAGCCCTCAGGTGAGGAGTTGCGCGCCTCTTCCCTCCTCGGCCGCCATATGAAAAGTGGGGGAACTGAAGTTTGAAATACTGGGCGCCCACTGTGTGCAGAAGAACTTAGAGGATATAGCGATGATCCTTACTCCGCTCAGTTGATTGAGCTTTCAGTAGGCGATGTAGGTTGTTGATGACCATAGCTTTCATGCATCAATTAGGTGTCAGGTCCTGTGCTAGTGTTCTGAGGGATGCGAAACTATTCGCAAGCCCGCCTCTGACTTCCAGAGACTCGGTCCAAAGGGAGAGGCGGACTTTCGAAGAGGGGATATGAATCTACATCGCATGATTTAAACACTTTAGGTACAACCCCTAAAAAGGAAGGGCAGGAGGCTGAACCTTTATTCCGAAGAAGATTTGGTGCCTGAGATTCATTAGGGGAGAAACTCTGAAACATGGTAAAGAAAGGCTGGGTTTGGGAGTTGAGACTACAAATTCTGTTCACTAAAGAACCTGATGTCTCTGACTGTAGCTTTTGTCACACAATCTCTTTCAGCACACTGGAAAATGGAAGTAATAATAATAGCAACTTTGCGAGAGACTTAAATAAGTTAGTATACACAAAAGAATACTATACACTCAAAAGCATTGTGAAAATTGATGGGCAAGAAGGAAGGACATTCAAAATTAAAAGTAGCCAGTAGTGGTGGCACACACCTGTAATCCCAGCCCTCAGGAGACTGAGGCTGGAGAATCGCTCTGAGTTTGAAGCCAGCCTATGCTACATAGTAAATTCAAGGCTAACCTCAACTACATAGCAGTACCCTGTCTCAAAACAGAAAAAGAAAAAAAAAAGTGAAAAGATGGGTTAACACAAAGCCGATAAGAGCATCTGCATAGCTGAGTGCTTACTATGTATCAGGGCAGCATGACTAAAGACATTAAGATTTTGATTTATAGAATCAGACATACACAATTTAAATCTTGGTTTTGCCACCTACAAATGGTATATAAACATGGGCACATTGCCTAACCTTTTCATGCATTAACTTCTCCATCCATAAAAAAGGAATTATAATAATAGCATCTCCCTCAAATTATGAGGTAAAGTGAGATAATAGATGCCAAGCACTTATCAAAATGCCTACCATATGGCAGTGCTTGTTAAAAGTTAGTTGCTATATTATATTCCCTATCTCATTTCATTCTCGTGACAGTCCAGTGTAATATATATTGTAGAAAAAGGAGAATTAGTTGATTATGGGACTCAGGAAGGCTTCACGAAGGATGTAGCATTTGAAGAATAAAAGAAATTGGAACAAAAAAGAGTAGCACTCCTTTTTCAGTAAGCTGCCCCTGAATCTGTAATTTAAAAATTCCTTTGCTGTAATGGAAAAATTGAAAATGGAATCCTCCTTCTATCTCTCAAAGTAAAATGATGTCATGATTCTGGAAGGGCCAGAAGCCCAGAAGTGGGCATAGCCAGGAAGCAGGATGATCAGCCAAGGTTGATGGGGAGCCCTCAACCCTTCTAACCCAATATAGTGAAGAGTTAGAGGATGGCAGTTGTGGTGAGGTTATTTTCTGGCTCTAGTTTGAGGATTTTGATGAAAAGAGCCTTTTGGTTTTGGAGATAGGTGGATTTAGAGTGAAAAGTGACAGTGTTTTAAACCAGAAATCTGAATCCCAGGTAATCAATCAAACAATTAGTGTAGAAGCTAAATTTTTAAATTTCTAGTAGGGGAGCCTTTAGTGCCAGAACCATAACTGACCAAAGCTGGTGTTGGGAGGGACAGACATGGTTATAATAATTCACTGGGGTAATCATCACTTCTAACTTGTGCTTATGTAAATAGCTAAGGTGGGGGTGACATTGTTCATCCTAATTCTCTATTTTAATTATTTTACTCTCTATTCTAAATCTTCCACTGTTTATTTCTTTCCTGCTGATTAAGCCAAACTCCTTAGCCTGACTTAAGAGCTCCTTCCTGAGGTATCCCTGGTCTGATCTCCTCTATTCTATTACATATTTACAAGATAATTTCAGCAAGAGTAATCTACTGTTTCTTGTCCAGACCTTGCTTTTGGGCTATTCATTCAGTCACAGATAATTCCCTACTCAACTGCATTCATTCTTCAAAGCTTAATTTTATTATCTCAGACTTCTCCAAATTATCATACCACTTTGTGTGTATTTTTTTTTTAGACAGGGTCTTGCTATGTAGTCCAGGCTGGCCTTGAACTTGTGGTGATCCTCCTATCTCTGCCTCCTGAGGACTGGGATTACATGCATGTGCCCTCATGCCAGGCTGTATTTCTCTTTGTTAAAAAGAATTATTTGTACATGTTTGCATTATATAATATGTACATTCTTCATGGGGAGCTGGAATATACACATCACATTTTAATCCTTTTACTTCCTCTCCTTTTCCCAGGCCTGCTTGTATTTCTGCTTATGTCTTTTTCCATTTTATACCATCTTATGAGATCATGGGGCAGGACCTGTATTTTTCTCCTTGTGTTTCAGCCCCTGGACAACTACTTTTCTCAGTAAAGTGTTCAGAAATATATTAACTGAATGAATAGCTAATGACTAAAACTTACTAGAACAACTGAATTTATTTCAGTGGCAAAGCTGAGATATGAGGGGACAAGGAGGCCACTGCAAAAATACATTCCCGTGGTTGAGTTAGTGCATTTATACTCTGAACCTCTAAAATCACACTATTGTCAGTCCAGGTTTTGATAGCTTTAAAGTGCAGGATGGGGCACAAGACTGTTTTCATTTTTTTTTTTTTTTGGACTGTGATGGGAAGAAAATGAATCAAAGTTACAAAGCTGGACATGCTATTGGCATGCTAGACCAGCACTGGGGTTTATTTTACCTACTTGCTTCTGCAGGATGGAGCTGCCAAGGTAACCTGCATGGCCTGGTCCCACAACAATGCCAAATTTGCTGTCTGCACAGTGGACCGAGTAGTGTTGCTGTACGATGAACATGGGGAGCGGAGAGATAAATTCTCCACCAAACCAGCTGACATGAAGGTGAAGAGTGCTCAGGTGTTCCCTAACCTGTTGATGGGATCTTACAAACCTGGAGAATGTCTTAATCCAACTCCTAGCAATGGGCACAAGAAATGGCCTACCCTTTGTTTTCTCAGTATAAATCTCTTTTTATGCAAGCACCTTTTCTTCTTTTTCCTTTCATGTATATTCATGATCTCTCTTTTTCTTTTTGCTTTCAGTATGGCAGGAAGAGCTATATGGTAAAGGGCATGGCTTTTTCTCCAGATTCTACTAAAATTGCCATAGGACAGACTGATAACATCATCTATGTCTACAAGATTGGAGAAGATTGGTGAGGGCAGAGATTGGGGGATGAGATGACCCCACAAAGAAGGGGAAGCATGAGAACTGCCTCAGTGTGAGAGGAATAGAAAGGATGGGGAGCCGAGCTCCAGAATGGGAGGCAATAGGCTTTCTAGAATCTGTTGCTGTTGCCTCCAGGCCTTTGCCTGTCCCAGGTGTTCTGTGGTCCCATCCCTGGAGGAAATCAGTAACGTCAGCAGTGGCCCCAGTTTGATGTTGTATCTTTACTTTGTTCCTGAGCTGCTCGGGCTCCCTGTCATGCCTCCTTCTGGGGCTCCTACTGGGGGTAGGAAACACTAGTGAGCCAGGAAACGTATCTGGTCTTTTCTTTTCTCGGCATCCCTCTTGGCAGGGTATTTTATGTGGTTTCCTTTCTTTTATTTGGCAGGGGTGACAAGAAAGTCATCTGCAACAAGTTCATCCAGACGGTAAAGTTCAGACCAATCCCTGGGAGCTTAAGATGAGCCAACATATCAGTATATCCACTTTTAAATGCAACCAGGAATTGTATTTTCTAGCATCTGAACCTGACTTTTCCTACTGCAAGGATGGTGTTACCCAGATACCCATGGTTTTTTGCTTTCCTGCTGGCAGCTCAGTTGGGTCCCCTCCTTTCCTTCCCAATAGAAGACTGAGGTAGTAGTGTGTGGTGGGCATCCAGGTGGTTATACACGTGCTGACCCAGGTAGACAGGATCCTCACCAACATTTCTTTCATACAGAGTGCAGTTACTTGTCTGCAGTGGCCCGCAGAGTACATCATTGTCTTTGGACTGGCTGAGGGCAAGGTAAAGAAGGAAGGAAAAACACAGGAGAGGTGGTAGGTAGCGATAATGGGTCTGAAATGAGGAGGATAGTTCCTCTTCTCCCTTAGAGCCAAGATGCATACTAGGGAATAATGGACAAGGACCAGTTTTGTGTGTTTGGGTTTCTTTTGGGGGGAGGGATGGGTGAAAATGAAACTAACTTAACCTGACTTATATCCACCCTCCCACTTTCAGGTTCGTGTAGCAAACTCTAAAACCAATAAGTCATCTACCATTTACGGGACAGATTCTTATGTGGTGTCACTGACAACAAAGTGAGTGTGAAGGGTATAGCACATGAGTTGGAAATGTCAGGGAAAAGTTCTAGGGAAGTGTGGGAAACCATACTGTGAAAGATGGGGAGTCCTGGTAGCAGGAACCACAGGTAGGGTAATATCTGACAGAGAAAGGGGACCTCCTTGGAAAGATGACATAATTTGTCCCCTGTTTCTCTCGTTTCCCATTTTTTTAGTTGCTCTGGGAAAGGAATTCTCTCTGGTCATGCAGATGGTACCATCGTTAGGTATTTCTTTGATGATGAAGGCTCTGGAGAGTCACAGGTATGAGTAAATGATGTTCTGCTGGGAGGTGAAGAAAATAGCAGGAGCTTTCCTGAGGAGGCTGGACTTCTAAAGCACTGAGGGACTAGGGGAGGTGTGTAGAGGGTGAGACCTGGGAGGGAGATGGTTGGTATGGCCTCCAGTTCATAGGAAGAGAAGATTCAGGTGGCAGAGACCTTGGCACAAAGGAAGGAAAGATTCTGAGGCAAATGAAAAATGAAAGTTACTCTTATTTATGTAAAAAGCATTTATATATGTAGAGTCATAGAAAAAAATTAGCTGTTTACTTTGGAAAAGAAAAAAGATGGAAATAAAAGGAAACCTTGATATTTTATGCTGTATGATTCAGTAGTATTTGAATCATTTATATTATGAATTATTTGAATAATAATTGATTTTTTAAAAAGCCAGAAAAAAAAAACAGCCCTATTTAAGAAAACAAACAAAACAGCCAGAAAATCTGTGAGCCTAACAAGTGACGAATAATGTATGGTAAAGCCACTCCTTTTGGGTGGCTTTACTGGATACACATCATAGATCACCACTATCTTTAGATCTTTATAGAGCACAAGGTCAACAAGTATGTATAGATGTAGTATGTGTGCGTGCATCAGGAAGAAAGAGGGCTTGTGAAGCTTCAAGATAAGGGGTGGGAAAATGCTGGGAGAAAGAATTCTGCAGGATATGATGCCCACAGTGGGTGTATCAGGTGCTAGGAACGAGGAGTTTCTGGGGTGAAGTCCTAAGTGTGTGACTGAAACTCTACTTCTGTCTTAGGGGAAGTTGGTTAACCACCCGTGCCCACCCTATGCCTTGGCTTGGGCAAGCAACAGCATCGTGGCTGCTGGCTGTGATCGGAAGATTGTGGCCTATGGAAGGGAAGGCCATGTGCTGCAGACATTTGATTACAGCCGTGACCCGCAGGAGCGGGAGTTCACCACGGCTGCCGCAAGTCCTGGGGGTCAGTCTGTTGTCCTGGGAAGTTATGACAGGTGGGTACCCTTTCCCTGTGAACTCTCTGCTTTGCCAAATTATTCTCAACAAGAGTGGAAGCCTGGATCAAATGAACTGTGTGTCTCAGGGATTCTCAGATTATAATTTTTGCTCATTACCCTTCCTGCTCCCACCATCCATGGGCAGCCCAGCAGTTCTAAATGCATCATACTTGTGTTTTGTCTCTGTGCTTCTCCCAAGGATTCCATGATAGAAATCTCCACCACTTTCCATGTTTTCCCATTGCCTTTTTCAGATCACTGGCTTGGAGTTTGTCAAGATATATTATCATTTATTGCTTGTACACATCTAGCTATATTAAAGAGTCCTTGAGAGCAGGGCTTATTATCTTTTTATCTCTGGTGCTTACATTAGTGTCTAGTGCATATAGTCAGTGTTTGGTGAATGAATGGAACAGCAGAAAAACAGGTAAACAGCAAAGGTCTGAGTCCCATCAGTTCGTTCATTCATTCATTCATTCATTCATTCATTCGAGACAGGGTCTTGCTCTGTAATTCAGGCTGGCCTTGACCTCACTATGTAGTCCAGGCTGGCCTCAAACTCTTGCCAATTCTTCTGCCTCAGCCTCCCAAGTTCCATGAAGGCTGCTTTACCACCCCTCTTTGTCAGTCCTTCCATTTTCATGTCTCATGTAATTTTCTTCTCTAACTCATACCATTTTTCTTTTCCCATATTTCTCTACTACTGACAGTTTATTTGTCTCACTTATCCCGATATTTTGTTTCCCCACTCCCATCAGTTATTTCATTTAGTTTTGCCTTGATTTTCCTTTGCACCTCTTGTTCTCCCTGCTAGCCTGCCCAGCTTATTTGTTTTCTTGTAATCTCTTTCTACTCTGATATAGCAAATGTGATTTCTGTCACTCACTTATTTTCCCTCTTTTGCTGAGCCTCCATCTCTTCTAAAAGCCCTTTACCTTATTTCAGACTTCGAGTGCTCAACTGGAGTCCTCGAAGAAGCCTCTGGGAAGAGGCAAGGCCCAAGGAGATCGCCAACTTGTACACCATCACCGCCTTGGCCTGGAAGCAGGATGGGTCACGGCTCTGTGCGGTATGTCACTTGTCATCCTTCTCGTATTGGAGACTTTGGAAAAATCCTGCCTCTGTGAAACACACTTCCCTGGCAATAGGGAATCTTGCCTTTCCTTTTGATTCCAAACTGAAAATCCAATGTTCAAGAGAAATTGATGCTCAATTAGAGGCCACCCAAGGGGCAGAACTGTATAGGCAGAGCTGACTCTCCCTCATTTTCCCACCCACATGTGATCCCCTTAAGTCCTGTGACTTCCATCTCTTTCCTTTTGATACTTGCAAAAATTCCCAGCTTTTTCAGTTCTAGAGCCTAAGAGTTGACGTAGTCACTGGATAATCTCTTTGTGCCCATGTACTGTGTATGTTGCCCTTTATGCTATCGCTTTTTCTTCCAGGGCACACTCTGTGGTGCAGTGGAGCAGTTTGACTGCTGCCTCCGAAGAAGCATTTACAAGAATAAGTTTGAGCTGACCTATGTGGGACCCAGCCAGGTGAGAAGCTGATAGCCTGCTGTGCTGAGATTTTGCATGGTTCCTTCATCCTTGTGACAGTTTCCTACCTACTGGCTGAAGCTGGTGTCAAATTAACCGTTATCCCCCTGGCATTCTGTTCTGTTCTGTTCTGTTCTGTTCTGTTCTGTTCTGTTCTGTTCTGTTCTATGGACCCAAATGTGTTGGGGAAACACCCTGGCAGCTTTCCTGCTATTGTTCTTCTAGCCCATCTGAAGAGGCTTAAGCACTTGGCTTACGGGGTTCAGATATTCCTGCTTACATCTCCCTAGTTTAAAACTTTGATCAGTGGGATTACATGTGAACTCTGTCCTTTCAGGACCTCAGAACTCGCTGTGTATTCAGATTTAATTGCAGTTTTAGCACTTTGCCATGTGTTTGGGTTGTAGTTTGAGGACTAGTCTCTTAAAGGTTCACAGTCCCTGTTCTAGAATCATATGCATAATGAGCAGCAAAAGAGATAATACATGAAACATTTTCACATGTAGTAAATCCTATGTAAATGTAAAGTGTTGTCATTGGCAATAGTGTCCCAGCTGAGGTGCAGAAATAAGGTCCTGTGTTTAGCACCATGGAGGTGAGTGAAGGGCATAGCATGCTCACTCTTCTTTTGCCTGGGGAAGCCTCAGAGTCTCAGACTTGTCCCTTACCAAGGTGATTGTGAAGAACCTGTCATCGGGGACCCGGGTGGTGCTCAAGTCTCACTATGGCTATGAGGTGGAGGAGGTGAAAATCCTGGGAAAGGAGCGTTACCTGGTGGCTCACACATCAGATACACTGCTGCTCGGAGACCTGAGTACAAATCGCCTTAGTGAGGTAGGAGCCAAGAACGGCAGGGCGGGGAACAGAGCATTTTGGCTTCTGGGCACCCCGGGACTTGGTCGGGGTGGCTGGGGATAAGATATCCACAGGAAGCTCTAACATTCATTCTAATATCTGAGTCCTGGTTTTAAGGAATGAAAAGTTTAGTTTCCTAATAATTCATTGTAGTTGGACTATTTTTGTTCTGTCTTAAAAACAAAAACCTGACATAGTGCCTCGTATATAATGCCAAAACTTGATCTCTCTGCCTCCTACTTATAATTCTTTCAGCTTCATTTTAGATAATTATCCATACTGTTTCCTTCTCTTCCTTTTACAGGTAACCTGGCGGGGATCTGGTGGCAATGAAAAGTATTTCTTTGAAAATGAGAATGTGAGTAGAGCTTCATTCACTGTCACCATCTTGATTAGTTCCCTTCCAGCTTGTGTGTCAGAAGGAGGGTAAGTTGCTAAGGGCAAGGAGATAGCAGATAAAGAGGAGGAACAGGCAGGGGAACAGAACAAGGAGAAAAGTAGGAGTCGCCTTGTACCCCAGCCCACCTCCCTGTACCGTTCGCTTCACGCCGCGGCCCCCTCTCCCCCAGGTGTGTATGATCTTCAATGCTGGAGAGCTGACGCTGGTGGAATACGGGAGTAATGAGACCTTGGGTTCTGTGCGAACTGAATTCATGAACCCTCACCTCATCAGGTAAGCTCATGAGGTCCTGTAAAACCTTGGAACTCAGAAGAATTCCTTCTGACTTCCAAATTCTGTGTCCTTCAGTGAATCTAAAGACTTCATCCCAGAAGGCACAGGAAGCCCTGAAATTGTAGGCCAAACCCATTTGCTTTACTTTTACCCTTTATGTTTCAGTGTCCGTATCAATGAGCGGCATCAGCAAGGAATGGAAGATAATAAGAAATTGGCTTATCTTGTTGATGTGAAGACTATTGCTGTAGGTAAGACTCACAGTTATAATAATAAAATAGATGCTTGTATTTCATTTCCATAGTACAAACAGATTTGTGTTTAGTGGGGAATCTAGGAATCAGAGGCACCAGGTAAATATATAGACCCATTTTTACAGTGAATGTGTAAAATGTTTCAGTCCATATATATATATATCTAAACCTAGATATGTAGATAAAGATACATAGACGTATATTAGAGAGGCCCAGCCCTGCAATTACCATGTCCTCTAAGCACCTATCTTAGGGCAGGCAAATTATGAATAGTACTAAAGAATCATGAGCAAATGTATGAAGTTTCCTATTTAGACTTTACAGAACCATAAAATCTTGTGTTTTGTTTTGTTTTTTGAGACAGAGTCTCACTATATAGTTTAGACTCTTTGAACTTACTATGCAGCTCAGGCTGGCCTCGAATTTGGCCGTCCTTCTACCTCAGCCTCCCGAGTGCTGGGATTACAGGCATGCACCACCCCACCTAGCTAGAGCCATAGATTCTTTAAAATTAGATGGGGCTTTTTTTTGATAGTTTGTCTTTAGTAAGCAGTAGTAGCAGAAACTTTAGTTTCATTTCACAAGTACTTGCATTTATAAATACTACTTTACTTTTTTTTTTTTCTTTTTTGAGACAAGGTCTCACAATACAATTCAGGCTGGCCTTGAATTCATGGTGATCCTCCTGCCCCAGCCTCCTAAGTACTAGAATTACAGTGTGCACTTCCATACCTGGATTACATATTCATTTTTATCATGAAAAGTTTTAAGCATAGAAGAAAACTGTGAATAGTATACATCCCTAAAAATATACAGAATAACATGTAGTGTAGCTGCTAAGAACAGACTGTGGAGCCATGCTTGGTGGTGTGCACCCCTATAATACCAGCACTTGGGAGGCTGAGGCAGGAGGAGCCTTGTGAGTTTAAGGCCAGCCTGGGATATAAAGTGAGTTGAAGGCCAGCCTCAACTGCATAGGAAGACTTTGTCTCAAAAAGACAAAAAAAAAAAAAAAAAAAGGAAAAGAAAAACTAAAGGACTGCGTACAAGCTGAAATAAACCTTTCCTTCTTTACAAGAAAAAAAAAAAAAGGACCAGGGATTTAGCTCAGTGGGATAAGTGCCTGCCTGGCAAGCATGAGGTCATGAGTTTGTTCCCCAGTACCGCAAAAAAAAAAAAAGAATGGGGTGAGGAGTTAAACCCTCTTCTACTTGTAACCTGTTTGACCTTACCGGTTACTTAACCCTTCTATTCCTCCATTTCTTCATCCACATAATGGGGACAAAAACTCTATGTCATACAAAAAGCACCTAGACCAATGCCTGACGTAAAATAAGCACTTCTTTTTCAAGGAGAAAAAAAAAAGAAGAAAGAAAAAAAAAAACTAAAACAAAATTTCAAAACATAGCGATCAGGGAGGGGCAGCAGTGGCACATACATTGCACATTGTCATCCCTAAATCATTCACCCAGAGCACAAGACAAACACTAGCTATCTGATAAGTGCCAGCTACTAATAGTAATGATATTATTACTTGCTTACTTATACCCAAGTCCTTCAAAGCCTCACATTTTGTTATATTTAATTGGAACTTTTATCTCTTTTTCTTACTGATGGACATTTAAGTTGTTTATTTTTTGTTATTACAGTGATTCATTTCTCCAAAGTCAATACCTAGAGTGGAAACACTGAATAATAGAAAAGATGTATTTTCCACTTCAGTAAATACTTCCAAATTGCTCTCTGAAGATTTCTGCCAGGTCACCCCTGACCCCAGCAGTTAGGGTGCCCATTGCTCAGCACTCGCTCCAGCGCCAAAATTGCCTCATAATTTGGCTCACCAATGGATGTGAAATGATATTTCATTGCCTTAATCTTATTTAGTGATTGATCACTTGGATTTCTTTTTCTGTGAATTATCTTTTCCTTATTCTTGACCCATTTTTAAAGTCAGATTGTCTCTTGTGCGGTTCTTTGCATATATAGCCTTTGATAGTCATGTACATCGCAGATATTTTGCCTCAGGCTGTCTGTGTCTCTGTCTCTCTTCTCTTTTAGGCATCTTTTAGCATTCAGACACTTTTGTGTAGTTCATATTATCACTTTAAAAAAATAGTTCATGATTTTCTGAGGTTTTACTTAAGAAATCCTTCTTAATTCTTCCCTCCTTATTTTAACATTTTTAAAAACATTTTAAAACTTTGGTCCCCACCTGGAATTTATTTTTATGTATAACGTGGGTAGGAATTTAACTTTTTTTTCCATATGTTTAAACATTTATTAAAATTCCAAGCCGGGCGTGGTGGCTCACGCCTGTAATCCCAGCACTCGGGAGGCTGAGGCAGGAGGATCGTTGCGAGTTCTAGACCAGCCTGGGCTACAAAGTGAGCTCAAGGCCAGCCTGAACTGCATAGTGAGACCCTGTCTCAAAAAGACAAAAAAAAAAAAAAAAAAAATTCCATTCTTTACTCACTAATTTGTAATGCCATCTCTGACATAAATCAAGTTTCCAAATACATATGGGCTCATTCTTAAGATACTTTTACATTTGGTAAATATTACATGACACAACAGGGTGCTGAGCTCCGATATGTGGGTAGCTATAATGAGGGTGGTAGTAGACTGAGAGGCCTGGGATTTTAGTGGCAATAATGAGCTATGAGACTTGAACAAAGTCCATTCACTCTGTAAGTCTCTCCCTCCCCCTTCTTTGTGATATTAGGGATTAAAGCTGCGCCTTCACACTGAGCTACATTCCCACCCCTTTTTATTTTTTATTGAGACAATGCTCATCCAAACTGAGTTTGAACATGCAATCCTTGTGCCTCAGCTTCCTAGATTGCTGGGATAATAGGGATGTGCCACCACACCTTCCCTTCCAAATGACAAGGGCTCTGTCAACTTTTATGGGTCTCCCATCCCTCTTAGTATATTGTGAAAATCATAGACCTTATCCCAGGAAGACAAATACACACATAATTTTGTATATAATTTCAGGGTTTACAGTGGTAGGGTTCTTACAGCTCTAACACTCTATAATTCTGCTTATAATTAGGGCATTAAAATATAGCTTGATCATTTTTATTTTTTGCATCTTCTTTTTTTTTTTTTGGTACTGGGGCTCAAACTCACAACCTCATATTTATGGGCAGGTGCTTATATCGCTGAGGTATATTCCTGGTCCCCATTTGTATTTTTTTTTCCCATTTGTATTTTTAATTAAAAGAAAATTCCTTTTTAAAATTTATCTGGCCAAGCTATAGGCATTAGCTGTCATCTGATCCTTTTGTATAACAAAAGTAGTCACCTTGCTCATTAATAATGTGTGTCGGGAAAAGCTGTGATTCTCTGGTTGTGGTGATATACACTTGTAATCTCAGCACTTGGGAGGCTGGGGACTGCCATGAATTTGAGGCCAGCCTGGGCTACACAGTGAGTTCAAGGCCAGCCTGAACTATAAGCCAAGACTTGTCTCAAAATAAAATAAATAAATAAAATAAACAGCCACAATAACAAAAAAAAGTTGTGAATGAGTTGGATCAGAAGACTCTCTGAAAGTATCCCCCACAACTGTGAGTGGTCTGCTTTAATATGATCATTTGTTTTCTTTTTGTTTTGCTTTGGTTTGTTTGAGGTACTGGGGCTTGAACCCAGGGCCTTTGCACCAAACTGCATCCCCAGCCCTTTTTAAATTTACTTATTTTTTATTTTGAGACAGTCTTGCTAAATCAGTAAATTGCCTCAGGCTGAGTTTGCACTCGTATTCTCCTGCCTCAGCTTCCCAGAGTGCTGGGATTACAGGTGTGCATCACCACATCCAAGTCATTTTTTACATTTTTTTATAAGATTCAGACAGAACTAAAATGTTTATCCTCTGCACTGACCAGGCTAACTTTAGTCAGACGCTTGTGCTGGTTTGTCAGGGCCTCCCTACTCATCACCTTGCAGTGTTCTTTTGCCATCGGCACCCAAATATACAGGTAGCTGCTTGGAACAGATGTGATCCAGGTTGTCTCATTCATCTGCTCCTCCACCAGTGCACCACAGCCAAGGTGTAGAAACAAGGTCCTGTGTTTAGCACTATAGAGGTCTGATGTGCTCAGTGCTGCCTTCTGGAGGATTTCATAAATAGTCAAAGCTACTTGCTTGGTATCTCTAATGCAACCGTCTCAGAGTCACCTTCCCTGATGAGTCTGAACCAAAGTTAAACAAACCCATCTACAATTCTAATAAGGCCCCCCATTTTTTTTTTTTTTGTCTTTTCTTGAGACAGGATCTCGCTATGCAGTTCAGGTTGGCCTTGAGCTCACTTGGTAGCCCAGGCTGGTCTTGAACTTGCAATGATCCTCCTGTCTCAACCTCCAGAGTGCTGGGATTACAGGCATGTATCACCACATCTGGCTGAGACCCATTTTTATAAACATCCCAGAAAAATTATGCTATGTTGGTCATATACCTTCCCTAGAGATACACTCTGGACTTGCGCAATGTTCTTAAAGTCCAACATATTATCATAATCACTTTTACAGACTAGCTGATACCCTGTATATGACTGCGCGATCTCTTGTGTTAACCCTGTCTGCTTTTCTTGATAGTGGATTTGATTGGCGGCTACAACATTGGTACCATCAGCCATGAGAGCCATGTGGATTGGCTGGAACTTAATGAGACTGGGCACAAGCTCCTCTTCAGGGACAGAAAGCTTCGTGTAAGGATTACTAGGGTTTTAGGCCTTGGTTGGTCCACAGAGGATATGACACAGCTAGTAAGGAGCTCTACAGGGTATAATTTCTTCATTTTATATATATATATATATATATATATATATATATACATACCAGTGATGAAAAACCTTTTAGAAAAAGAAAAAAAAACCTTTTAGAACTTTCCATGATACAAACAACCTGCTGTGGTATGTATACCATTGGTTTGCTACTACTACTACAGACCATTCACATTAGCATAGTGGAAAGTACAAAAGAATCAATAATGTCCATGTCTAGTATGATAAAACTGTCTTAATTATCCTTGAGGAGATTGTTTATGATGGTAACAGAGTCAAGAGGGGATTCTGAGAGTTGATTTCTCTCCTACTACTCATAAGAGTATGCCCTCTTGAAACCTCCTTGCCCTGCCTTCCTCTTGCTGTACCCAGTTGACCCTGGCCCAGACCTGCTGCTCTACTTCAGCCATACTCCCTGAAGGCATGGCGGTAGATGTGAGGAGTTTCCTCCCCGCCCCTTCTCAATTATCATCTCAGTGTGCTGTCACCCAAAGGTTCAACCGTGGGATCAAAGAGACAATCTGATGGTTGTTCATTTCAGTGAAAGCCATGTCACAAATTTCCACGCCATCAAATTTGTCTGGTGGCTTTAATTTTGTAATCCAAACTGCTACGTCTGGCCAAAAATTATTTTGACAGTCTGATTTTCACCTAATTTCTGTTCCTTGTTTCTTTGGTCATCTCTTATTTAATCAAAGTCTGGATATACCAACTCTGCATGAGCTTCAAGGGTTTCATGTCAGTAAGCTTGAAAACTAAACAGTTACCTAGCTAGGGGATCATTTTACCTTTGTAGAAATGACCAAGTTAGAAGGCACTGTCACCCCGCTCTAACCATCGTGTGTGCTTCCTGCCCCTCAGCTGCATCTGTACGATATCAAAAGCTGCTCAAAGACAATGATCCTCAACTTCTGCTCCTACGTGCAGTGGGTTCCTGGAAGTGATGTCCTTGTGGCTCAGAACCGAAACAACTTGTGTGTGTGGTACAATATTGAGGCTCCTGAGAGAGTCACCATGTTCTCTATCAGGGTATGTTGATACCAGGGGACCTCAAACATGGCTCAAGTTAATGAATTTGAGCCTTGGTGTGTTATTTTGTTTTTTATGCCCATTTTTTGTTTGTTTGTTTTCCTCCTTTCTTGCCTCATGGTCTAAAATTTATTTTAAAAATACCCTTTTCCACCTTTTTTTTTTTTTAATTAGAGGTTAATAGTACACATTCTATTTTTGTGGAAGTTACACTGGGAAGCTTAATAGGTACTTAAAGTTTCAAGTAAATCAGTATCTTATTCTGTCTTCCTGGAAAATAACACAAAGACCTTAAACCTTAAACTTTACTGAACTCCCTTTGCCATTGTTGTACAGCATCATTTTATTTGGTTTTTAGGGTTTGGTTTTTTTTTTTTGTTTTTGTTTTGTTTTGGTCTTTTTGAGACAGGGTCTCTCTATGCAGTTCAGGCTGGCCTTGAGCTCACTTTGTAGCCTAGGCTGGTCCTGAATTTGCAACAGTCCTCCTGCCTCAGCCTCCTGAGTGCTGGGATTACAGGCGTGAGCCACCATGCCCGGCAAATTTTTAGGTTTTTTGAGATAGGGTCTTGCTGTGTAGTTCAGGCTGATCTTGAACTCACTATGTAACTTAGGCTGGCCTTGAACTCACTGTAGTCTTCCTGCCTCAGCCTCTGGAGAGAGCTCATCTTCTTAACTCCCCTAGTTAGACATTATTATTTTATAGAGATATAATTTAGTCTTACATCATGGTGCCTATTTCTTTTTCACCTTTTGTTTTTCCAGTGCCAGTCTCAACTCTGAACTATTTTTCTTTGGTCTGAAGAATTACATTTAGAAATTTTGTTATTGCTAGTCTCTCTAGCTGGGTCAGAGGAACATGCCTATAGTCTCAGCTACTTGGGTACTGCCACAGCAGGATCATAAGTTCGAGACCAGCGTGGGCTACTTAGAAGGACCCTGTCTGAAAAAATAAAACAAAAAAGGGCTGGGCAGTGTAGCTCAGTGCTACAGCATTTGCTTAGCATGGAAGAGGCCCTGAGTTCAATCCTTAGTACCACAAAGGGAAAAGGGTCTCTTTAGTGGAAGATGATAAGCTCTGTTTTTAATTATCTGAAAATATTTTTTATTTAGATTTTGTTTTAGAAGGATACCTGGACTCAGTATCCAATTCTAAATTGACAGTTACATTTTTTCAGCCTTTTGTAAATGTTATTCCAGTAACTGACTTTCACTGTTATTCTGAGAAATTTATTAGCAGCCTATGCTCTTTCTTTTTTCTTTGGTAGCTTAAAAAATCTATTTTTCTTGGGGTTTTGTTTTGTTTTGTTTTTTCTATTTGAGACGGTTTCACTTTGTAGCCCACGTTTGCCCTCAAACTCATGGAGATTCTTCTGCCTTAGCCTCCAGAGTTCTAGAACAGCATGCCCAGCTCTGAGATGTTTTGAAGTTTTATTACACTAGCTGTAGATACAAATTGCTCTGTGTCTGTCTGTGTATGTCTCTCTTTGTGCTTCTGACTCTGTCTCTCAGATTTCACCTATATTACCCAGGCTGGCCTCAAACTCCTGGGCTTAAGTCATGCTCCCATCTTTGCCTCCAAAGTAGCTAGGACTGCAGACACGTGCCACTGTGCTCAGCTGTCTGTGTGTGTATTTATAGATGCGTTGTGGGGGGCAGTGCTAGGGATCAAACCCAGACCCTACAAATGCTAGGCATGTACTCTGCCACCAAACTATACTCCTAGCCCTTCCATGTCATCTTATAGGTCTTGAAGTATTTCATATATAATTATTTTATATTCTATAATGATTTTTTAATTCCAATGCATTGTCCATAACTTATTCTTCATTTTGAAATTCTTGAATGTCTAAAACTATTTTTATAGTTGCCATTTACTCCTTCATGATGGGTTTGTTTCCTTAAATTTTGGTTTTTGCTATTGTTATGAGCTCATGTTATTTTGAACATAATATTTTGGAATCTTGAAAACCTAGAATGGACATCTTTTCCACCACATATGATCTATGTTTGCTTCTGTGGGAATCAGGCATGTTAATGGTCTGTGCTACTTGCTTCTATTGTCTTCTCTGAAAAGTAGACCTCAGGTTTGGTCAGAGAGTCTCAGATTCAGCCTCCCTGTCCTGCTGAGGGCCTCAAGGTTTCTTCTGTATTATGTTTGCCTTCAGAGAAATCGTACCTTTCCCACTCGCTCACTGCCGTTTTTCCTGCTCATATTTAACGTACTGACCTTTTTCTTTCTGTCTGATCTTTTTCTGAGAGAGATGGGTAGGGAACACCTGTAGTGATTCTTCAAGTAAGCTGACCTCAGGTTCAGGTTGTCTCTAACAGGAGCAGCCTTAAGAATCCTCACTTTGTGGTACTGCTGGAAGAAGTAGGTGCCACCCTTTATCACTTCAGGCACCCATGCCATCACAGGTGTGCCTTACCCCAAGGATATTGCCATAGAGAAGATTCATTTATCTGCTTGAGAAAACTGAAAAGGTTAGGTCAACACGGGCCACTTTACTTCCCTCAGAGTGTGAGCGCTGCAGATGGGCGAGGCTGAGTCCATTCTGCAGCTGACTCAGTGAAAACACTAACGTGAAATTGGGGTGGGGCGGGCATGAACTGTTACAGGGTGACATCATAGGCCTGGAGCGGGGCAGTGGAAAGACGGAAGTGATGGTGACAGAAGGTGTGACCACCGTTGCCTACACACTGGATGAGGGCCTTATTGAGTTTGGAACAGCCATTGATGACGGCAACTACAGCCGGTAACCAGTGCAGTGGTGGGAGAGGCCGGGTCTGAGAAGGGTGGCTGTAGAACTGGCCATATCTAATCAGGGCCTAGTGCTCCAGAGAGGAGACTAAACAAAGTGGGCAAAGAATTGACCAGCTGTTCCCATCCCCTGCCTGAGCACAGATTCATCTGTGTCTTCTGGCTCCTGCCCTCATTCCGTGTTGTGCTTTCTTCCCTCTCCAGAGCAACAGCCTTCTTGGAGACCCTAGAGATGACCCCTGAAACAGAAGCAATGTGGAAAACCTTGAGTAAACTGGCACTGGAGGCAAGGCAGCTCCACATTGCCGAGAGGTGAGGCAGATGCTCAGAGCTAAAGTGCCAGCAGCGGCAGGCCCAGCCCCAGGACTGTTTCATGTGTGGGCTGCTCCTGCACTGTGTTTTACTGCTGCTTTCTTCCACTGCAGCAAGCGTGAGAGCCCCTGCTGGAGTGTTTACCCCACAGCCCCACATCCCAGATCATGAGTGTCTTTTATTATTTTTGCTTTCCCTTCTTGCAGCTAGGTGTCTCTTAAGAGTTTTTAACTTCCTATCCAACCTATTCTGGGTGTGGTGCAAGAGTAGAGTGAACAGGACAAGGTTAGGACTCCAGACCCCTTGAGTTCAAACCTTAGTTCCCCTCACACACTTGGATAACCTTAGAGAGGTTAGAGCCCTTTCCAAACCTGGGCTTTGATTTTTCCACGTACAATGCTGATAATAATGGTATTTACCTCAGAGGATGGTAAAGAAGAATGACAGTGGTAGTGGTAGTGAAGAACAATTTAGAGAATCCAGGCAAAGAGCGTATGATTTTTTAAGTGCTAAGTATGAGCTGCTGCTGCTGTTTAACTAGGACCTGTCCTTGAGCTCTTCCCCCACACCCCTCCAGCAAGTCCCCTGGGACCCGGTCTCCCCAACATATCCCCATCTCATCCCTGCTGTATCCCTGTTAATGTGGATCATGCCACCTCCTACCTGCACTGTTGTGCCTCTTAATTAACCTCACTGTTACCAGTCTTGCTTGTGTGTTTTTATGGTGCTGGGCATGGAACCCAAAGCCTTGCACATGGTAGGCAAATGCTCTACCACCGACTACATCCCTAGCCATGCTACCAATCTAGTACTTCTCCAGTCCATTCCACAGCAGATAAGGTCATGTTTTGGGAACATAGATTGTGTCATGTTGATGCTCAGAACCTTCTAGTAGCTTACTGTTATTTAAAAAAAAAAAAAAAGCAGACTCTTGCTGTGGCCTGTGTCCTCTGTGGCCTGTGTCCTCTGCCTCTTCCTATACCAGTTGCCCACCTGCCATACATGTCTTCTTGTGGCTGTTTGAGTGTACCAGACTTATTCTTGCTGTGGGCCTTGACCTTAGCCTCTCCAGGAATGGTTTTTCTGTATCTCCTCAGCACTGATTCTTTGTTGTAATCAGACCTCAACTCAAACATTGGATCCTCAAAGAGGCTGTCTCTACCTGTACCTTAAAGAACTCTTCAGTTACTGATGACAGTATCACCCCCATGTATTTTACTTTTGGTTCTCCCAAGCTCTCTTTATTAATTTGTCACTATTAATTTTTCTCCACTGGAATAGAAGTTCCCTGAAAGCAGGTCCTGCATCTGCTTTATTCTCTATTGGGCCTTCAGTGATGAGAACAGTGCCTGGCATCTAACAGATGTGCAGTGTATGTTTGCTGAATCAGTGACTTAATGATGTGCCTGTAATAATGTTACCTTTGATGTCTTTGCCTACACACTATAGGTGCTTTTCTGCTTTGGGCCATGTGGCAAAAGCTCGATTCCTGCATGAGACCAATGAGATTGCAGATCATGTGTCCTGGGAATATGCAAGTATCATCTTGATTGATTCAGTCTCCAAAGCTGAGGTGTTTCTTAGTGGTTTTTGTTTGTTTTCATTTTTTGTTTTGTGAGACAGGGACTCACTATGTAGCCCAGACTGGCCTTGAATTCTCAGTAATCCTTGTAATACTCTCAAGTGCTGAGATTTTTCTTAGTATTTTTTATAGACTAAAAATATCTGTATTAGTACATATTTGTAGTACACAGCATTTATATTCATCACGGTGAGTTGAAACATGTGCATAACGCATTTTAATTCTTTTTCTTTTAGTATTCAGCCCTCTGATTGCTAACTTTCCAGGCATCCCTAGTTTTTTTTTTTTTATCTTGCCCACTGCTCCTCTACCCTCCAGTTGGACCATTTTGGAATTGCTTGTGCAAGCTCAGACCTTAACCAGCTGGAAGGCTTTTAGCTTTTCCAGTCTGTTAGTGGTCCCTGCCCTTCTGTCCTTCCTATGTCAGCCACACTGACTAGAGCCTCATTTTTCCCTGCAGGGTGGAGAAGGAACAGACTTCTATCAGGTCCGAGCACGTCTAGCTATGCTGGAAAAGAACTACAAACTGGCTGAAATGATTTTCTTGGAACAAGTAAGAGGCAAAAGTGGGACAGGATAGAGCAGAGGATCTGAGAGGAAAAGGGAGGCAAACTCGCTTCCAAAGGTTTAGGGGAGAGCTTCTGGAAAGGTGTAGAGAGTTGATTTGACACCTTCTTTAATTTCTTCTTATTGTATTAGTCTTGTGTTTTGTTGTTGTTGTTGTTTGTTTGTTTTTTTATTGGTACTGGGGATCGAACTCATGACCATTTGCTTGCAAGGCAGGCACTTACGCCGCTGAGCTAAATCCTCAGCCCTTGTATTAGTCTTTATCTAGGTAAAATTTCTCCTTTGGCCTTCAATAACTTCTTTCTGTTTTTTTGTGTTTCGTTTTGCTTTGGAGACAGGGGCTCATTGTGTATTTTGGGTTAGCCTCAAACTCACTATATAGCCCAGGCTGGCCTTGAACTCACAGCAATCCTCCTGCCTCAGCCTTCTGAGTGTGGGGTCACAGGTGTGCACCACCATTCTGGGTTCTTGTTTTTGTGATTCTTGTACATGGGATCCATCTAGATTTCATGAGTCACCAAATTTATTCAACTTGAAGAGCTTTCTTTAAGAAAAATTACCTTGGAAGGGCCTGTGCCCCAGAGCTTAAACTCCCTTGAGCTTCCACAGAAATCCATCTGTGGGGATGAAGTTGTGGCCCAGTGACAGAGCATGTTCTTAGCATGCTTGAGGCCCTGGGTTTGAGCCCCAGCACCACCAAAGAGACAGAGTCAGAAATAGACATTGAGAGATACATCTGTGGAATGGTGAAAGGGTGAGGGATGAGGTGCTTGGTCCTCATGGCCTGGGGAACAGGACATGGGGAACAGGACATGGTGATTTTTGATCCTCGTATCTTTCTTTCTTCTGCCTGGTTTCCCTAGAACGCTGTTGAGGAGGCTATGAACATGTACCAAGAACTGCACTGTTGGGATGAGTGTATCGCTGTGGCTGAGGCCAAGGTACAGGATCTGTCTTTTTGCAGTGTTCAGAATCTGGATCCATCAATTCCAGAAAACCGCTTTTGTCAGGAAGCTGTTGGAATCTGAGGAGGGCTGCGTTGGGATCTGAGAGGACCAGGAGTTGGGGTTTCGTGGCCTGGGAGGATCTCCACTGTCACAGAGGGATCAGAGAAGCATGGAAAGAGGACAGGAAGGAGGGGTCTGACCCCCAGTCTCCTCTGTGCCTGGCCAGGGACACCCAGCCCTGGACAAACTGCGCCGGGATTACTACCAATGGCTGATGGATACACAACAAGAGGAGCGAGCAGGTGAACTGCAGGAGAGCCAAGGGGATGGGTTGGCAGCCATCAGCCTGTACCTCAAAGCTGGGCTCCCTGCCAAAGCGGCTCGGCTGGTGCTGACCCAAGAGGAACTGCTGGCCAACACAGAGCTGGTGGAGCGCATCACCACAGCTCTCATCAAGGGGGAACTCCACGAAAGGGTATGGCTGACTTGCTTTTCCCAACCCTTATCTCCAGGGCTCTGTTCCTCTCTCCCATTCAGGGGAATCCTGGGGTGCATAGGCCTCCCTGACTGTTGGCCTTCCTTCTTTTTGGAGCTGATTCTTCATTCCTTGTGTTGTAGCAGTTTCATTGTATACACGTGTTAACAGGCAGGTGACCTCTTTGAGAAGATTAGAAATCCACAGCGGGCCCTTGAGTGCTATTGTAAAGGCAACGCATTCATGAAAGGTACTCGATGCCCACAAGCTGTCCTTTACTGTTGTACACTTTTGCGCATCCAGTCCTTGACACCTCTTTGGGGGCCTGTATTCCAGCTGAATGGCTTTAATTCTTTTCCGTTCCTCCACTTCTCACCTATTCTCCCATGCTTCCTTTCCGGGTTCTGTTGTCCTGAGCCCCATGCCTGGAATTCTGAGCCGAGTACCTTCTCTCTCCCTGGCAGCTGTAGAGATGGCTCGATCGGCCTTCCCCGCAGAGGTGGTGAGACTAGAGGAGGCGTGGGGGGACCACTTGGTGCAGCAGAAGCAGCTCGATGCCGCCATTAATCATTACATTGAAGCCAGGTATGGTGGTGGCATGGGAGTAACTGGAGATTTGAGAGAGAAGTGAGAAGTGGTGAGCAAGAGAAGACAGCACAGTCTGAAAGAAAAGATCTCAAAGTTAGGTAGGGGCTCAGGCTGTAGCTCCACGGTAGCACACTGGCCTAGTACACCTAGCCCTGGGTTTGATCCCCAGCGCAGCAAAAAAATTAAAGTAAAATGGAGTGTGGATGAGGAGTTTCTTCCACTCATCCTCCTCTTTCTTCGTATATATTTATGTCTTTCCCAACACTGCCAGGTGCTCCATTAAAGCAATTGAGGCTGCCCTGGGTGCCCGCCAGTGGAAAAAGGCAATTTATATATTAGACCTACAGGATCAGAATGTTGCATCCAGATACTATCCTCCAGTGGCCCAGCACTATGCATCTCTGCAGGAGTATGAGGTGAGGAAAAAGCCCGTTCTGCAGCATGAGGCAATGCAGTGCAGGGTTTGAGGGGAAAACCACAACAGGAAGGAGGCCAGCTCCCCATGTCTTTGCTTCCCTGGCCCGAACAGCACTACCACCATGAACAGGAAGAAAGTGTTTATTTGCCTAGTTTATTCCAGCATGACACAGACTCCTCTTACCCTAGATACATAAAGTCACCTCTGGCTGTCTTCCTATGCCAGCCACAGTGATTCTTCATGAATAACTCTGTCATAGCTTCAGTGGAGAATTGTCTTGTACTGCAGAAATGTGAGGGCCTTAAAAATTCCACTGCATTGTCCTCAGGCTGCTTCGAGCATATATATATATATATGCATACAGGTGTATTTACCAATACCCATCTCTTCTCAAGAGAGAAGAGATGTGCAGTGTATGTTTGCTCAAATAATAATTTGAGGTTTCTTCTCAGGCTCTCCATCATCCTAGCTGGGGTCTGTTCCTTCTTCCTGCAAGCTGCTTTAATTTTGTGTCTCCCTCTCATCAACTCCAGATTGCTGAGGAGCTCTTCATTAAGGGAGACCAGACCAAAGATGCTATAGACATGTACACGCAGGCCGGCCACTGGGAGAAAGCCCACAAGGTAGCAAATGAATGGAGTCCTTGTGGGGAGAACTCTGCCTTGTTCCTTGGTTTCTGACATTCCTCCTTCACTAACTTCCCTGAAAGCTGAGAAAGTACCAGAATGTAGCCTGGATAACTGATCCCTCACCACAGGGAAATTGAGATGAAGAAAAGCATCCATCCCGAGCCTTTAAGCCTGAGGTGGGCAGATGGGCTTGGGGGCTGAACGATCTGAACTGCCATTCCCAAATTTCTGGTTACTTGATGACTTTGTTCTTGCTGCTACACTCCTGAGCTCCTGAGCTCAGTGAATGCAGTGGGAACGTGATGGGAACACATGCCATGAGCACGAGGCCTCACTACCCTGTGTTCCTTGTAGATTTGTGATTCTCTGATCTTACTAGTATCTAACCAGTATCCCATGATTTCTGGGTGAGTTGCAATTCCTGAACAGAAAGATCCCCTGATGCCCTGCCTGCTTTGGGAATTGATAACTCATGTGTTTGCACAGCTGGCAATGAAATGCATGCGACCGGAAGATGTGTCGGTATTGTACATCACTCAGGCCCAGGAAATGGAGAAGCAGGGCAAGTACCGTGAGGCTGAGAGGTGAGCTGTGGCTTCTGAGGAGGCATGGAGGGAGGGGAGACATCAGAGCTGGGAGAGAGGGTGGGGTCTAAAGGTGCATACCACCTGCCCAGATGCCATGGCAGCAGGGCTCCAGCTGTAGGAAGCCCCAGGTGTATCTCCCATCCCCAGGCTGTATGTGACAGTGGAAGAACCTGATCTGGCCATCACTATGTTCAAAAAGCACAAGTTGTATGATGACATGATCCGACTGGTGGGAAAGCACCACCCAGATTTGCTTAGTGATACACACCTCCATCTGGGCAAGGTGAGCCCCCTTCTGGCCTTGCCCAACTCTTCTCCCCCAAGCTCCTCCTCCCTATCTCCATCCTGATCCCTTCCTGCAGGAGCTGGAGGCTGAAGGCCGACTGCAGGAGGCAGAGTATCACTATCTTGAGGCCCAGGAGTGGAAGGCCACAGTAAATATGTACCGGTCCAGTGGGCTTTGGGAAGAGGCCTACCGGGTAAGGAATGCAAGGCCACTCTGGGCTTACAGCTGCCCTTTCCCACTGTCATGTGACTAACTAAACAGGTCAGACCATCTTTGAAATGTAATGAAAACTACTCTCTTTTGTTAGAAATATGTTCACACCCATGTGCACAAACTTTACTTTGTAACTTTAAGAGCCTGTGGATTTCCTGGAGCCTATTCTTGGTCCTTATGTATGACAGCCTTGGTTAATAAGAGACCCTGAAATTCAGCTCCCTTCCTGCTAATTTAGACCAGGGACATGATCCTCATCAGAGCTGGGACCATGAAGGCAGAGATGGGGGAGTGACTCTGCAGTGGAGGATTGTTCAGTGATTTTGCTTTCCAGGTGGCCAAGACTCATGGAGGAGCTAATGCCCATAAGCACGTGGCCTATCTGTGGGCAAAGAGCCTGGGAGGAGAGGCTGCAGTGAGGTTGCTGAACAAGCTGGGACTCCTAGAAGCTGCTATTGACCATGCTGCTGAAAATTGGTGAGACCTGATGCCTTCTCCATGGGCCCCTGAATGAAAACTCTTTCCAAAACCTAAAACAAGAATGCAGAAATGTGGTAAGAAAGGTCCTTGGAAGGATGTGATCGAGCAGTAGGAATAAGTTAGTAACTCTGCTCCCATTTATTAGAGGCTCAGACTGGGATACTTTGGTTCTGAGGAGAAGGGCAGAGAGAGAACAACGCATAAAGCTAGAACTGCACTAAGCTAGTAACTTACTTCTGGGTAGTGGAAATGTGAATTCATTAAATGCAAAATGAGGGCTGGGGATTTAGTTCAGTGGCATAACGCCTGCCTTGCAAGCACGCAGTCGTGAGTTCAATCCCCGGTACGGATAAAAAAAAAAAATGCATAATGAGTTCTTGTACCTTTCAAAGGCTGGGGCAGATCAGATCTTGAAAGGAATCTTGTTCCTCTTTGGACACCTAGCTTTCCGCTGACATGTGGGACTCAGGAGGAGGTGTGGGAACACAGGAGCCCTCCCGCTGGCTTCAGGGAAAGCATGACTTTGTCCAGCTGTCTCTGGATTCAGTGACAAGGCTGTGCTAGTCAGAGGCCTTCCTGGCTGTCTTCCTTTACATCTCCCTGTGCTTCTCCATCACTTCTATCTTTAAATCTTCCCTTTTCCCTCCCCTCAATCCTTTCTCTGGTTTCTCTTGCATTCTGCAAGTATTAAGTAGGTAAACCTCCCATTTCAGCTCCTTTGAATTTGCTTTTGAGCTCTCACGCCTGGCCCTCAAGCACAAAACCCCTGAGATTCATCTCAGATACGCTATGTACCTGGAGGATGAGGTATGGTTTTGATTTGACCTTTCTGTTCCATCCTTTGCCCACTGCTGCCCAGTGACAAAGCCCTGTTTTTCACTGTGTTGCCATCCTTGTTCTCATCATGTGTGGCTTCCTTTCTCTCCATGAAGGGTAAATTTGAAGAGGCTGAAGCTGAGTTTATCAGAGCTGGTAAACCCAAAGAAGCAGTCCTCATGTGAGTTCCCAATCAGTTCCTTATCCTGTCCTCCCAGTCACAGCCCTGGGGTCTTTCATGGTCATCTTCACCTTTATTAAAACCTAGTATCAATAAATCTGACTCTCTTGCCCCATTCCCTGCCTGTCAGTCTCCATGGCTGAGGCCTCAGTCCTGTACTCAGCTTTCCCTATATGTCCCCCTCTGGAGCAGGTTTGTCCACAACCAGGATTGGGAGGCGGCTCAGCGTGTGGCCGAGGCCCATGACCCTGACAGTGTCACTGAGGTGCTTGTAGGACAGGCGCGGGGAGCTTTGGAAGAGAAGGACTTTCAGAAAGCAGAAGGGCTGCTGCTTCGAGCCCAGAGACCAGGAATGGCCCTCAGTTTCTATAAGGTGGGCGCTGAATTTGGGGGCCCATGTGGGGAGGGTGAGAGGACATGAGAAGCCCCATCGTGCCATGCTCATCCCTGTGCTGAGGTAGCTTGGGGAGGGGAAAGCACAGGCAAGGGGAAGGAGTAGAGTCTCAGGGATCCAGGAGTCAGCTGGCCAGCAGAACCTCTGTGGCACTGGGAAGCTTCCACACCTTCCCACCCTCCTGACACCCGGCAACCTGAGCAGGAGGCTGGACTATGGAGTGATGCTTTGCGGATCTGCAAGGACTATATGCCTGGCCAACTGGAAGCCCTGCAGGAAGAATATGAGCGGGAAGCCACCAAGAAGGGAGGCAGGTACGAAGCTTGGCGTCCTGACAGCATTGGCAGGGCAGGGAGTGTGCCACACAGTGGACGCAGGTGACCACACTGCCTCTCCCTGTTCCCAGTCATGAGTACACTCATCTCCACAGGGGTGTGGAAGGACTTGTGGAACAAGCCCGGCAGTGGGAGCAGGCGGGGGAGTATGGCCGCGCAGTCGACTGCTACCTCAAAGTGCGGGACTCTGGAAGCAGCACCCTGGTGGAGAAGTGCTGGATGAAGGTGAGGGCACCGGACTTCCCGGCCCACCTTGCGCATGCTGAGCTTGCCTTCTTCATCCTCCTGTGTCTTTGCTTTCAATTAGGTAATAGGTATCTATGTGGAGATCCTGCTGTATGCCAGAGGCAGAATCTATGAGGTCAAGAAAGGGGATGTAAGACAGCCAGAATTTAGGGGAAGTTAGACTAATGTGATTCGATTGATTAATATTGTGCCTGAGTAAAGACTAAAGTATAGGTTTAATTCAAAGCAGTGTGAAGTCTCTATGGGATGGGTGGGTTAGGAAGGCTGTGAGGAAGGAGGAAGAACTCAGATGAGGGCTTGAAGAACAACTCCATAAGCATGGCCAGATGGGGCCATAACAAAAGCATGGGCTCTCTTCCCCCACCCACCTGAAACCTCAGCAGATTAAGCCAGGCCAATGTGTTTCCCTAATTCTAAGACAAATTGTATTAGCCAGAAAAAAACGGAAACAGTGGGGACTGTGTCTATGGAGTATGTGCAGGCAGGTGTGAGATAAGAAATTGGCTCCCACCATTATGGAAGGGGGCAAGTCTCACAATCTGCAGCCCAGAAGAGGGATTGGTAGTTCCCGTTTGAAGGCCAGCAAGCTGTAGACCCAGGAAGGGTCCGTGACAGGAAAACAGTGTCCTAGTTCAAAGGCATTCAGGAGGGGAAAATTCTCTGTCTTCAGGAAGGGCTGGCCTTTTTGCTTTATTCGGGCCTTCAGCTGATTGGATGAAGTCCATTCACATTAGGGAAGTCAAACTGCTTTACTGTTTAAATGTTAGCCTCACCCAAAATCACTCACAGAAAGGATGTGTAACCAACTATCTGAATACCATGCATGCTAGTCAGGTTGATCTTCATATATACATATTCACATTTTAATGCCTTTGCAATTGCCATACGTGTGTGTTTAAATGCTGCACCTCAGATACAGTGAAGTTGAAGGTCATGAGAATGGACAGTAGAAAGCTAGAGCCTGATTTGTCATATTCGAGCAGATTTTAATCAGTAACTGTTTATTAAGCATCTAATGTGTTTTACTCTGGGACACTGTTTACTGTAGTCCATGTGTAACTATACCTTCTTCAGATTAGTGAGAGGACCGGGAGGAGCATGCTTTAAGCTTTGAAGGATTTGGCAAGCCAAGAAGGGGGAGCACAGACAGGCACAGGAAAGAACAGGGGAATTAGCATAGACTGTAGCTAAAACGGATCATGGAAATTGAAATCCAGTGAGGATGTCAGCATCACAGTGGAAACAGTGATGTTATAGAATGTGTGGGTTTGCAGAATGGCAGGTTTGAGAGTTGAAAAGAACTGTCAAAATCACCTAGACCTAAAGCCAGGAATGGTGGTGTATGCCTTTAATCCCAGCACTTGGGAGACTGAGGCAGAAAGATTGCTGCGAGGTTGGTCTGGGCTACAAAAAGGGCGAAAAGTCAGCCTGAACTGCATAGTGAAACCCTGTCTCAAAAAGAAAAAAAAAAATCACCTAGAAACAGTGCTGGCCACCAACGTATGCCACATGTATAATTTAAATTTTCTAGTAGCCATGTTAAAAAAAGTACAAAGAAACAGATGAAAATAATTGTAATGTATTTTATTTAACCCATTACATCTAAAATATCATTTTAACATACTAATTAAGCTTAACCTTACTGAGATATTTGCCATTTATTTTTGTTGTGCTATCTTCAAAATTGAGTGTGTATGCATAAAGAAACTGAGGCTCATAAAAACCTAACACAAATGATTACAGAATACCCTGGACCCCTTGTTTCAGGAATTCTTTCTCTATACTGTGCTACCAAGATTCTATTTGTGACAGAGAACTTGAGAAGCCAGTTTGTCATGGGTGGCATGATCAAAGACAGTGACGTCAGACAGCAAAGTGTCTGAAAGAGTAACACTGAGCTGAGCAGAACATATCTGTCCACTGCTGGTCAGCAGAAGGATCCAACCGGCCATGAGCTAAGCTTTGCCCAGGAAAGTGAGGGAGAGTGCCAAAGAGAAAGTTGCCTTATGGAGGAAAAAAATGTATCAGATAGGTCAGGCTGAGGAACTCTAGATTTATTTGTCTTTCCTATTCATTTCCATCTTCTGTCCCACCACCCAGGCAGCTGAGCTCTCCATCAAGTTTCTGCCTCCCCAGCGCAGTCTGGAAGTAGTTCGGGCTGTGGGACCCCAGCTGATTGGAATTGGAAAGCACAGTGCAGTAAGTAGGGTGGCGGGACTGAAAAGAGACGATTGCACAGGATGGGTAGGATGGTGACATCACACCAAAAAAGCATGTGAGGTGGCCCTGTTGGGAGGCAGAGGGGAGAGCTTGCCCCATGGGGACTCTGCAGTCCAGGAAAAGATGGTTTCTACTTTGGTGTCCCACGGTGCAGGCTGCAGAGCTCTACCTGAACATGGACCTTGTCAAGGAGGCGATTGACGCTTTTATTGAGGGTGAAGAGTGGAACAAGGCCAAGCGTGTAGCTAAGGAGTTGGATCCGCGGTAAAGTTATGACTCCTCTCCCTGGGAAATTCTTTTACTTCTTTCTGTAAAGACAGAGAAAAGGGTCTTACAGGGAAGACATGGCATCCCTGAACTGTGAAACTAGAGATCTCTATGTCTTCACAGGTACGAAGACTATGTAGACCAGCATTATAAGGATTTTCTCAAGAACCAGGGCAAAGTGGACTCGGTGAGACTCGCAGTTAGTGGGAAGCAGGAGGGAGAAGGCTGGGGTGTGGTTCAGTGGCAGTACTTGCTTAGCCTGAGGGATCCCTGGCACCACAAAACAAAAAAAAAGAGGGGGTAAAAGCAGAACACAGGGAGTGGTACTCACTTCTCTCCCTCTCTTCCCTGTTGGGTAATCTCTCTCCTCTTGAGCTGTTTTTTCCATCAATCTATAGCTGGTGGGTGTGGATGTGGTAGCTGCTTTGGACCTGTATGCAGAGCAGGGCCAGTGGGACAAGTGCATTGAAACAGCTACTAAACAGGTACTGCTATCTCCCGACTCCCTGTCCTCTGTGCACTTTCTCTTGATTCCCCTATTTGTTCCAGAGCTGCCTCAACCAATCCCAGCCCCCAGAGATCCCTAACAAGCATCAGAGAGTTCAGTCTCCCATCCTCCAAAATTGGGGTCGCTCATGCCCATTGCCTCCTAAACAAATCCATGGCTTCAAATCAGTACCCTCCTGCCATGGGCTGGCCTTCCAGATCCCTACCTGTCCCATGCTTTTCCTCTCCACCCCACAGAACTACAAGATTCTGCACAAGTACGTGGCTTTGTATGCCACTCACCTGATCCGAGAGGGCGGCTATGCCCAGGCATTAGCCCTCTATGTGCAACATGGAGCTCCTGCTAACCCACAGGTACCAGCCTTCTCCTTGGCGCGAGTGTTTCCCCCAGCAAACTTTCTTCCTCCTCTAGTACTGACCATCCCTTGAGGAACTGTCCTGAAGGACTTTATCTCTAGACAACCTCATGTCCAGAGTCCCAGCCCCACAGCCTCTCTGCCTCTCTGAAAGTTAACCGCTTGAAGAAATGCCTACCCTAATACCAGGGACCTGTCTTCTAGGGAAGAATCCTGCGCAGCCCTCCAGGGCTTCACAGCTTCCTCTAGAGGACACACTACTCTCCTATCAGAAAAGCACAGCTCTCTGGGCCATCAGTCATTACACTGTGACTGCATTCACATGCATGCGCTTGCCTCCACTCACAGTACTATCTAGCCAGAATAGTTATTTTTATACTTTTTTCTCTAAAAATAATCAGCACTTTCTCTGTCACTGTTGCCTGGCGTGCATGCATGCACGCACGCACACACACACACACACACACACACACAGAGCCTGTTTCTCCCCACTTCTAGCCCACATCCACTGCCTTTCACTTCTGCCCTTCAGCCAGATTCCCTGCCCCTCTGCTTCTAGAACTTCAATATCTATAAGCGGATCTTCACTGACCTGGTCAGCTCTCCCGGGACCAACAGTGCCGAGGCCTATCATAGCTGGGCGGATCTTCGGGACGTGCTCTTCAATCTGGTGAGGAAGCAGTCTGTCAATAAAGGGTTCCTCTGCCTGTCCCTTCCCTAGTCTTCCCATCTGACATGTTTCCCTGCCCCATCCACTGATGGCCCTGGCCTGCTCTGACCCTGAATCAGGCTGTGTCCTTGTCCTTCTCTAGTGTGAGAACCTAGTGAGGTCCAGTGAGGCCAACTCTCCTGCCCACGAGGAGTTCGAGACGATGCTGCTGATTGCTCATTACTATGCCACTCGCTCTGCGGCCCAGAGTGTCAAACAGTTGGTGAGATGTAGTGGAGGTGACGAGGTGCAGGGTGTTGGGGCTTAAGGGACCCATTTTCAAACATTAAATTGAAGGGTTCCAAGTTCTGGATTGTTGAGTTCAGGCTCTTGGACCTCCTCACTTTTCATCACCTCAATCAGGCATTATTTAATCCTTGCTGAGATGGGTTTTCTTCCCATACTCCATAGACATTTTTTTGTTTGCTTTGCACCTGGGAATCAAACTTACAACCTTGTGCTTGCCAGGCAGGTACTATGTATTTTTGTTTTTTGTAAAAGGGTGTCACTATGTAGCCCAGGCTGACCTGAAACTTATGAACTTCCTGCCTCAGCCTCCTAAGTGCTGGGATCATAGGTCTACACCACCATGCCTTACATTCTTTGATCTAGGTTTCTGTGCCCACACTGCTCCAGCACTTTATTATGGTTAGCTTATTTTACTTATGCATCTTTTTTGCAGTATTGGTGATTGAACCCGGGGCCTTGGATATGCAAGCCAAGTGCTGTACACTAATCTACATCCCCAGCCCTGCCTCATAAGGTTTAAACATTCAAATGTCATGATTTCTTTATTCATCTTCCATAAGGAACACTTTTTTTTGTGGCACTGGGGATTGAGCCCAGAGCCTCTGCACTAAGCTACACTACATGCCCGGTCCCTAGTCCTTCAGTCCTTTTTCTTTCTTTCTTTTTTTTTTTTTTTTTTGAGACAGGTTCTCACTAAATTGCCCAGACTGGGCTCAAACTTACATTCTCCTGCCTCAGCCTCCCAATGTGCAAGTATTACAGGTATGGACCAGCACTCCCAGCCACTTTAATATTAATTATTGGTTTCCTCCTTCTGAGGCTGCTTTCATTGTAGGATCATTGGTCTGGTAGCTCAGTGACTATAACACCAGGATCATAAAGCTTTGCCTTTAACCCTCAGGAAACCGTGGCTGCCAGGCTTTCTGTTTCGCTCTTGCGTCACACCCAGCTACTGCCCGCAGACAAGGCCTTTTATGAAGCAGGCACTGCTGCCAAGGTGAGCTGAACAGGAAGGGTGGAGCCAAAGAGATATGGAAATCCGATTGGAAGACAAACTATCCCTGAGCAAAGCCATGGTGGGTGTGGTGTTAGGGAAGATGGAACTGTCCTGTAACTGTGCCTGGAGTTTTCTCCCTGCTGCCTAGCAAGGTAGCACCCAGCTCAGCTTGCCCACTCACATTTGCAACTTTTCTCTGCTACAGGCTGTCGGCTGGGAGAACATGGCCTTCATCTTCCTTAACCGCTTTTTGGATCTAACTGATGTGAGTAGGGAGATTGTGCCAGAGGTTAGGTTTTGCCTGTCACGGGTTGTGACTGTCTCATGGTTACCCACTCTGCTGCAGGCCATTGAAGAAGGTACACTGGATGCCCTGGACCACTCGGATTTTCAGGACACAGACATTCCCTTTGAGGTGTCACTCCCAGCCAAGCAGCATGTGCCAGTAAGTGTGCGAGGGTGAATGCCAGGCCTCACCAGGAGTGCTCTGGGAAGAGCGCCCTGAGCTACTGTCTTGGTGAGGCCTTCACTAATCCTTAGTGAACACTGAAGCAATGACTGCGTGCAAAGCAAATCATGCCGAAAGCGAGTGTACAGGACGAGGGCTTAGCAAACTCCCTACCCAACCCCACTTATCCTGCCCTGCATGAAACAGCTGCCTCCTCTACCTTTCCCAGGAGGCCCAGAGAGAAGAGGTTCGAGACTGGGTGCTCACAGTCTCCATGGACCAGCGGCTGGAGCAGGTCCTGCCACAGGATGAGCGCAGTACCTATGAGGCTTCCCTGGTGGCAGCGAGCACTGGAGTTCGGGCGCTGCCCTGCCTCATCACAGGTATGGAAACCCGGAGCACCCCACATCCTGTCGCTGGCAGAACTGCAGGGGAACACAGTGGGCTCAGCAAACTTTCTTTCCTAAGTAGTAAAGGCAGGGACATCTGGCTGTCTACTCCAGGTTGCTCTTCTTTCATGATACATCCTCAGTCTGTCTCAAGCCCTTTATCTTTTTCCTCTTTCCTTCAGGTTACCCCATTCTGAGGAACAAAATTGAATTTAAGCAACCAGGAAAGGCTGCTGACAAGGACAACTGGAATAAGTTTCTTATGGCCATCAAGGTTAGAGGGAAACTTAAAAGGTTCAGGTCAAGGACAGCACTGGGCCAGAACCCCAGAAGGGTGGCTGGGGTCAGCCAGAGGACAGGTATAGAGCCTGTGGTGGACTGATGTCCTCTGCGCAGCTCTGAGGAGTTCCTTATGTTCTCCCCTCTGCTCACAGACCTCCCACAGCCCCGTGTGCCAGGATGTGCTGAAGTTCATCAGTCAGTGGTGCGGGGGTCTCCCCAGCACAAGCTTTTCCTTTCAGTGACTGGGAGAGCGGAGGAAAAGTTGAGGCCTCTCCTTCAGTAAAGTTCTGTTAACTAACGGAAACTGCTGTGTTCCCTGATCACAGCCAACTGCAACACCAGCATGGTACCCTTTCCCCACAAAAGAACTGTGACTGAGTAAAAGAAAAAAATTCTTTATTACAATTATTTATGTCATTCTGAAATCAGGGCCCCTGGCTTAGTGGGAAAACACTTGTGGACTGGGCCACAGAACAGCCCTTGCTGATAAAAGGAAGACTCAATCTGAGTGAGGGAAAGCATTAGAGCATCATGCCGTAAACCAGGCAGTGCTGCATGTCTGTAATCCCAGTAGTTGAAGGCTGAGCAGAAGGATCGCAAATTGGGGGTCCAGCCTAGGCAACCTGGTGACTTAGCCAAACCCTGTGTCAAAAAAGGCGGGGTGTAGCACAACATGAAGGCTCTGGGTTTAATCTGTAGCTAGCGCGCGCACACACACACACACACACACACACACACACGAAGCAGCCATTGGCCTATAAATGCTTCCCTGCCCCACTGTAATCCAGCCCTCCCGTCGGAACCCTTTACCTGTCTTAAACCCAGGTTTTCAGTGATGCCCGGATTTCATGACCTTCATTCAGAAGCTTCACATTTTCCTGCCATTTACTTTTAGGAGATTTAAGCTCTGTCAGTTCCTCCAGCTACAGAAGAGTGTGGCATGAGCACCCTGCCCTGAATGTTACATCAGCTCTTTTCAGCACAGCCAGACTGGGGGATGAAGCCTTCCTCCTCCTCTATCTTACCTGCGCCTGAAAGTCTTCCTTCTTGCAGGGTCCAGCGCCCCGCAGGGTGAGCGCAGCCATGCAGCAGTAAGCAGACAAGGCGGCCTCGGCCACGGACATGAACAGAGAAGGGATCCAGAGAGCCAAGGCTGTGTCCTATAAGTGGAAAGGATGGGAGTCTACGACGACTGGGGCAGGAGAAAGGAAAAGGGCAGGGCCGCAGCTCTGGGAGGGCAAGAAGGAAGGGAACAGGGTTACAAAGATTCTCGTGGGGTCGAATGGGCAGTCGGTGTGTCCAGGCCCCTGGTCCAGCGGTATGGAAGGATCCAGCAGTCCCGGATGGCAGTCAGCGATGAGACGGCGGCCACCGTTGGCCACAGTGAGTGACACAGCTAGGAGGAGGCCCACGGAGCAGGCAGCAGACACAAGCAGGTTGGTCAGGGCCAGGGCCAGCAGGGCCCAGTGCTGGTGGGGCAGAGACCAACGTCAGAAGTGGGGGGCCCCGCCAAGCCTCCCCATGACCAGACCCTGGGTGTCTCAGGGCGAGCGCCTCCCATGCCAGCAGACTCCTCTCACCAAGGGTGGGTGAAGTAGGTTCCTGGACGCCAGCAGGGCCACTAGTCCCGCGGAAACGCTCTGCGGAAGACATCAAACCTTTGGCCCACTGGCCGCAAGGGTGCCCGGCCCGCCGGCTGGCCCGCCGCGCTCACCAGCAGCCCAGAGCCCACGGAGGTGATGTTGGCGGCGGCGTACTCCGGCGTGACGGCGCCGCGGGGATTGGCCACGTGTCGCAGGACGGTCCCGTGCAGCACGGCCCCCAGCAGCAGGTTCACGTGGCCCACCAGGATCAGCGCGAGGCCCGTGCGCATCAGCCGCCGGGGGCCCCGGAGGGCGTCTGCGAAGGACGGGGAGGGGCGGGCCTGAGTGTGAGTTGGCCAGCCAGGAGTGAGGGGCCCCGCCGCAGGGCCAGCTGTAGCCGGGAGGGCGGGCTGAGGGGTCCCAAGGACAGGAGCAAGGAGCGGAAGTTACCGAACACGCAGAGGCGGTAGCACCCCATTCCAGGAGCCGCTCGGCGCCGCCGCAGGGCAGCTCTACCTGGGCCCGGCCCCGCCCCACCCCTCACCTGAGGCCCCGCCCAGGGCCGCCGCAGGGCAGCCCCAGCTGGGCCCGCCCCAGAGCAGCCCCACCGGGCCCGCCCCCCACCAAGGGCCCGCGGAACCGCGATCGGAGCGCGCTCACGTACGGCATACGCGCACACATACACGTACACACAAAGGACACTTTTAGCAAAAAGTAGACTTTATTACAGCAGCAACTGAGGCGAATCGAATGGCCCCCCCAGGGCCACAACTGCAGCACCACCTTTCTCTCCCACCCATCCGCCCGCCCGCCCCAGCAGGATTGTAGAACTCAGCTCCCCAAATGCCCACGGGCCTCCTGTCCACACAGGCTGGGCGGGAGCTGGCAGGTCAGCTACTAGCCCCCCAGCTAGAAGGCGGCTGCTGAGAAGGCCCAGGCCCACGTCTGTGCAAAACAAGTAAACAAAGTGCAGAGGGGAGGAAGAGAAGGGAAGGGGTAGGGCGATGCTCAGAACAGGGAGCCCCAAGCCCTCCTGAATAATAGAGAGCAGGGGCTTCATAGGGTAATACTGACTGGGGGGAGGGGCAGGAGAGCTGCAGCAATCCTGGGACAGCCACAGCTCAGATAAGGGCCTGGCCCGGATGAGCTCTAGGAGGAGACAGTGACAGCCGCGGAACTGAGTGTACTGCTCCTGGCAAAATTGAACTTGTTCAGGGTCTCCTCCAGCAGGGAAGTGAGGCGGCTCTGGTCAGCCTGTGGGGAGAAGCAGCTCAATGAGACAGGAGCTGGGAGAGCAGGAGGGAGGGCGGCACCAGGGCAGAGAAGGCAGAAAGCTCACCTCACTAATGAAGCCCAGCTGCACCAGCTCTGCTGCCAACTCAGGGATGTTCTCATCTGACAGAGAGAAGCAAGGTGACTGCAAGACCAGAGACAGGACAAGGAGCCCCTCAAAACACCCGCCCAAGGGTGGGGCAGTCAAATGTGCTACTGCCTTGTCACTCCACCCCCCCATATAGCAAAGGACCCACCATCCTCTGAAGGACAGGACAGACTCACTTGGCATCAGGTCACAGCTCAGGTGCCGGTTCAGTTTGTCCTCCAGCTTCAGCAGAAGTGTCAGCTAGGAAAGAGGACAGTCAGTCAGACTAGGGCTCCTCTTCCCCACCCTTTAGCCACCCAGCACTGTGCAGCCTGGCCCTGAGCCTTACGTACGTGGTGTCTGACTCCTTCCTCTACTGACTCAATGTTGCACTGCATCAGCACCACCTAGGACAGGACAGGGCAGGGCAGGACAGGGCAGGACAGGAGAGTGGTCACACGTGTGAAGATTCCCACACAGGGAAGGCTGTCAAGCCCACGGGACATGGCAGGAAGGGGACAGAAGTGCACTCTTTTCTCCAAAGGACAAAGCCTTATTTAATATGTCCCTACTCTCATCACACGGACACATTTACACCCAGCCCCCACACCTTGCGGGTTTCCACCTCTGCTGGCTCTGGTGTTGGAGTCTTGACAGAGGGAGGCACCACAGGTGATGTCACCTCCTCCTGCTGTGGCTGCTGGGGCCGAGGCAGGCCAAAGGCTGTCAGAGGGTAGATCCCATTCCTGGAGGAAAACAAAGACAGGGCACACGGTTGTGTGAATGCCTTCACACACTTGCTCCTCTTTCCTCAAGCAAACCTGCCCTCCCAGGCTTCTCTCACCTTACATCTTCAAGGAATTTGTCTAATTCCAGAGCTGGTGACTGGGAATACCTGAAGAGGAAAGGAAAGATGAAGGAAGTAGCAAAATAGCAGACTCAACCTTTCCTAGATAATGGGTAGCTGACACAGCCTTAGGGGGGTAGTGACCAATCTGTCCCTTTTAGACTCTCTCAGTTTGATTACTCACAAAGTCTGAATTGGTTCTCTTCCTGGTCTGGCAGGGATTTCAGCCAGTACAGCACTGGTATCCATATTTTTGGTGATCTCCTCCAGAGCATTCTCTGGGATCATGTCTGGAGAGCATGATCAAGTAGGATGTTAGGGAGGACTAGGACAGGGTCACATAAGGCACAGAGGCACAGAGGTAAGAGGTAGGAGGGGAAAGTGAGTTACAAGGCTCTAGGTTGCAAGAAAATTCCTAGTAGTGTCAAGGGGACTCACGTTGGTGTCCCACAATACAGTGGGCAGCAAGGAGTTTGAGTGAGGGCACTTCAAACAGTGCTGGGTGGAACAGAAGTTCTCTGGCTGTTGGTCTTCGAGCAGGCTCAGGTTGCAGGCACTTCTGAATGAACTCCTAGAACAGGAACGGGAACAGGCATCTAATACGTCCCTCCTGTGCTCATCTTACACTTGGCACAAGGCTTGTGGAAGGACAGGACTTAGGTGTGTAGTGACTGTTGAAGAAATATACTGAGAAATGTACCTGAAAGAGCTTTGAAAATATGACTTTCTGGGTTTTATTATGTTTCTGCTTTTCAACCAAAACCTATTTTCTTTCATTAATGTTGACAGTTTTTTCTCTCTCTCTTATTAGCCCATTCACTGCTTATTTTCTTCTATCTATACATATATATGTATGTACCTATATTTATCTATGTACTTTTTAATTTCTTCTGATGGTACTAAAAATTGCTCATACATGCTAGGCAAGCACTCTACCACTGAACCACATCTCCAGCCCTTTTCATTTTTCATTTTGAGACTGCATCTCCCTAAACTGCACAGGCCAGCCTCCAACTTAGGATCATCCTGCTTCAACATCCTGAGCAGCTGAGATAACTAGTGCAGGCTGCTACAACCAGCCTGCAACCTAGTCTTTCTCTTCTGCTTTATGTTCTTTTGCTCTTAGAAGAGAGCAAATCCCCAGTGATGAAAAATCTGAAGATGTCTGAAAATCAGTTAAGGAAGGAGCAGTCTTGAAGACCCTTACCCTCTGTAATGAGTCTTCTAGAAGCTGGATGGCACTGCTGATGGCTTCCTGTGGCACATACGAGGACTCCCCATTGCCTTGAATCTCCAGCACTGCCATCTGCAGTGAAGAGGAGCCCAGAAGAAAATGAGAGCACTAAGCACTACGGTGCTCCCACAGTGACTCCCCACATCCAGCATGTTCCTTGTCCTCCCTCCATTTCTCCCTCCCCACTTTCACCTTCTGGTATCCCCCCTCCTTCTGGTCTCACCTCTAGTGCACACATGCCAAAGGAATAAATGTCCACTGCTGTTGTCACATTAGTGACTTCTAGGGAAAAGAGAGAGGGCTTAGTGAGGCAGAGGGATGGCAGATATATACCTTTTAAAAGAGAAACATACTTTGTATGATAAGAGAAGACAGAAATCTGAGTTGTATTACTCTACAGCTTAGGTTAAAGTGCAAGACCAGGGCATGAGGACAGGGCAGAAAAGTTAGGATGCCTCACCTCCATATTCTGGTGCAAAGAAGTGTAGATTCTTCTGCTCTTCTCGACAAGTCTTCACATGATTGTTGATAGTGTCAGGAGCCACTGGGAGCAGGGGAGATACCCACAATCTGACCACCATCAACAAAGCATGGTTGTATTCCAGAGAGAGGCCCCCAAAGCCAAACTCCTTCTGAGGTCTCCTCTCTAATCCTCCACAGGAATAAACCTGTCCCCCTTTCCTCCCGGAACTACAGCACGCACATGAACAGCACCTACCTCCTCTCTTCAGGCCTGCTGCTGCTTACCTAGTCTGTAACACAGGAGCAACAAAGGCTCCGCAAAACATCAGCAGACATATGAGGCCTCCGGGTTGCTCAAGAAGCAATCCAGGCCAATAAGCCCTTTCATTCAGGACCTGTTACCTTTCCCACCACCCACATATATCTAATCCCTGATTCCATGAAAATGCTGGTTTTATTTCTTTCATCCACACAGCAATTAACATAAATAAAGGGCCATCCTTAATCTAGGACAACTGGAGACCTCAGGATCTTCAATTAAAAAAAGCATAAAGAATCATTAGTATACAACCAAGGAGCTAGCCTCCTTCCAATTCTCCACTGCTGACTAAAACTCAGAAATAGCTCCGAAGTGGGTTGGAGGTATAGCTCAGTGGTAAAGTGCTTACCTACCATGCACAAGGCCCTGAATTCAAGCCCGAGTACAAAAACAAAAACAAAAACAACTGAACCAGTATCCTTAAATGTTTCAATTTTAATCCACCAAAAACCTTTCAGACTTCTGTTCTACATTCTTATTCCTCTGTTCTATGTTCTTATTCCACAAGGCTGAACAAGAAACCAGGGTCAGGCTCGATTTGGACTCACTCCAATCATAAACAATGACTACAAGTCACAGAGAATCTGGGAGCACAGTATGATCTGAGGAACCAGCCTGATGATGAGGGGTGATATGAATCTAGGCGGTCAAGTAGCCAGCCAGGCAGAATCCACAGGAAACAAGCAGGCTATGAAGGGGCAAACATGTGGAGGGCTGGCAGGGCAGAAGCTAAGCAGACACAAGTAGGCAAGGGAGGTAGGGGACAGGCCTTGCTCCCACGACTGCATGCACTGGGCAGCCGCAGAGGGAGCAGAGGGAGCACGAACAGAGCCCCAAGTGGGGCAGAGGGAGCTCTCACCATTAGCAAAAATCCTATGAAAGACTGTTGGGAACAGAGCAGCCCGTAAGCGGGAGGGAGGAAAACAGAGAAAAGTTGTGAGCGATGGAGCAGCCAAGCCCCAGATGAATGGACAAACAACACACAAACACAGCACACAGAAATGTCCACTGCACACAGATACACAGCAAATGAAAAGCACTCACAGCAAAGTACAGCCTGGAATCTCCTCCGGTAGGGTTTGACCCCAGGAACTCAAATCAGATCTCATATCTGTCTCTTACCCTTTCCCAGCCTCTTATGAGTATCTCTGTATTAACCCCAGTTTTCCTCCAAAAAAAATGTATATAATTATATACTCTAGCCCATCTCTATAACTGGCCTCTTCTTGTGAATTTCTCTAGCAAGGTCCTCTCTCTCATTACCAGCCCACACTGCAGAATTTTGCTGCACTCTCCCCCATGCCTTTCATCTTACCCCCATGGTTCCCAAAGTCCCAAGGCTCCCCTGCCCAGAACCTCTCCCTCCCCTCACCAGAGCCAATCTTGATGAGTCCGTTGTGCTGGATGAAGATGGTGTCACAGGTCAGGTTCCCATGGATGATGGGGGGGTCACAGGAGTGCAGGTAGCTGTGGGGGCACTGGGCTGTTAGAGGGGCCACTGGGAAATTAAGGGCAGGGGGAACCCAAGGGTTAAGAAGAGCAAGGGCCAGGACTCCTGCTGGTCACCATAATGATAATCCCCATACTCTGAATCTCCATTATACCTGATGACTTAAATAGCTGAATAAACACTAGGAGAAGAGGTAAGATAGTGTTGTGATTAGGGAATTAGGAGGAACCCTGTACAAGACTCACTGGGGCCTAATCTTGACAGTATATGATTCAAAGCAAGTAGGGAGAGTAAATAGAGTAAACAGAAAATAGAGTAGTACCCTGAAATCCGTTCAGAGAAACTCAATTAGGAGATACGGGAAAGAAACTAACCAGGTACTACTTACCTTAGGGCGGAGAGGATTTGTGTGCACCAGCGCTTCCAAGCCTGGAACAGGGTTTGAGTCAAAAGGCGGTATTAATCTCCTCACCCTCCCACGGTCCTCACCACTCCTCTGGCCTGCTACCCTCTTTTCATACCTTTTCATTCATAGTCTTGTGGTTCTTTTTGGTCTTCTTCAGAAATTGCTTAAGACTCCCAGATGACATGTATTCTGTGATAAAAATGACCTGAAGAGGCAAAGCACTTACTGTCAGACCTTAGAACAGAAAGTATCTCTTTCCTGGGGACCTTTACACTAGAAATATACTAAATTTGTAAGTTTTCTTCAACTTTCTCTCCTTTTGTTTCTAGTATCACTTCCTTAGACTGAGCAATACAATGAAAATTACTCAACAATAAGAGGAAGGAGCCATAAGAGGAGGAAGGAAGCAGAAATTCATTTCTGCCCCATCTTTAACCAGACATAGGCATATGAAATGAAAAGATGGCACAGAAAGCCCTGCTTTCACCACCATAGTGGCTAATTCCAGTTCTGTTTCAAAAATACCCACTTTAAATCTCTGGGTAGGGGCAACCCACTTGGGACCCCCTTCTGTCTCTCTTCAGACAGAAGCTTTCTCTCAATAAATATATTCTACTTTTCAAAAAATAAAAAAAATAAATCTCTGGGTATACCTCAGAATAAAGACAGAAAAAAATTCTTACCCTGGCCTTGTTCTCTTTAATGTCAGCCCAATACTTGTGAAATTTAACAATATTGAGATGTTCCAACTGAATCAGATTATCAAACACAGCACGGACCTTTTCCTGAAGCAAGGAAGTATGATAAGAGTTCACAAATCACTGTAATAATCCTGAAAAACCATCTCCTACCCCTCCCCAAAGATGATCTAACCTCATAGTCAGCTGTCAAACACCAATTCCTCTTTAATATCAGGGTTCTAATGCCCGCCTGGGTATATCATTTCACCAACACCTACCTCCTGCAGCTTGTAGTTCTTGCGCTCAGAGAACTGTACCTCATTCCACACAACCTCCACACCCTCCTCTGTGTCCATGGCCAGGTATGCACTGTCAATACCTGGTACATTCCGCTGATTCACCTGAGAAGTAATTTAAATGGAATTCAAATGGCAACCCCTCCATTTGAATAGCCCATATGATCATCATCTAGCTGCCATGGCACTGAAGTCTGGGCTCCCCTTTGAGAACTAACATACACACCAGCGCCACTTCTTAGAATTTACTCCTCCAGGAAGGACATCACTATCCCTTTACCTCTTCTCGCCTCTTCTGCCAGCGCCCACAGGGTGACTCTTCCAAGATCTCAGATTCATCTTCACTCTCTTCTTCCTCCTCTGGGGAAGCAGCTGAGGTTGTGGAAGTCACGGGAGGTGACACAGATGTCAGGCCAGGAGCTGAAGATGAGGATTCTACCTTTGGGTCTGAACCACTGCTAAGCACTGTCTGGGACTCCCCCTCCGACATGCTGGAATGAACACTCAGGCCTGTGATAGTTGGGGCAAGAACAAAGGGAAAAGACAGAGAAGGTCAAGATAGATTTATAAGGACAGTGAGACCCTATCTTAAATGCAGATTTATAAAGATTGAATAATCCTAATAATTTCACCTCCAAGTTCAAAAGGAAATAAAATATATACCTCCCATTTCCTTTTAAACACCAACTCAGAAATGTCCTTTTTTTGGGGGGTGGGTCTTTTTGAGACAGGGTTTCACTATGTAGTTCAGGCTAACTTTGAACTCACTTCTCAAACTGACCTCAAACTCACAGTGATGCTCCCAAGTACTGAGATTACAGGCATATGCCATCACATCAGTTTGGAACTGTTCTTATCTAAACACTGAAACATGACTCTCCACAACTCTAGAGAAAGGATGCCATCTCAGTTGATAACTCACACAGGGATGGGAAACAAAAATATGGCAATACAAACCACCTAAGGTGCAAATGAACAGCAAAATCAGCTGCCCCATTTCCTTTCTGTAAATACTCATCCAAGGAGCTTCCCTTTGAATACCATGTTCCCCTATCTGCACTGTACTCAAAAACAAGGCTACAGGGCACTTTTTTTTTTTTTTTTTTTGGTACCGGGGATCGAACTCACGGCCTCACGCTTGCCAGGCAAGCGCTTATGCCGCTGAGCTAAATCCCCAGCCCCAACAGGGCACTCTTAAGAACAGGTGACTCCACCCAGCACTCAAGAGGCCGAGGCAGGAAGATCATTGCCAGTTAGAGACCAGCCTGGGCTACAAAGTGAGTTTAGGGTCAGCCTGAACAGTATAGCAAGACACTGTCTCAAAAAGACAAACAAACAAACAAAAAACAGTTGACTGCAGACTCCAAAATGTTCCACTGAGCCGGCCCTAGGGCTGGACCTCTCAGCAGCCAGATGAAACCTTCAGCTGACTTTTCCAACTTAAACTAACCTTGACATTCACTAGTCATCCCTCCTAAACACAGAATAAGCCTGATAGGTGACTGGAAGTGGTTAATGACTTCACCCCTGTTGAACTAACCTTTCCTATGATATGTGACAAATAGGTATCAGCAACATTTTTCCATTCACTCATTCAACAAATGTTTACTATGCACTTACTGGGGGCCACACACTAGGAAGGTGCTTGAGATATAATAGTAAACAAAATAAATGAAATGCCCACTTATGGTGCCACAAATTCAAGGCAGATCTAGGTTTCAAGCTTCTAGCTTTCATTTCATGCACACTGATTAAAGCTTCTAAAATGTAAGTCAGAAGAAGAGATTTTTATTAAATGACACTCTAGTAAATACCAAAGAACAACAAATCACTACCAAAAAAACAAAACCCTGGCAAGGTATTCTTTCCCATGTTAATTTCTAGGTCCTTGCTATCCACCATTCAACTCAACCAGCAAGGATATCTACATGTTATCAGCAGTCTACCAGAAAATGAAGATTAAAAATCATCTTTCTTCTTCCCCAAGAAAATACTGTAGTAAGAAAGTCTGTATCAGCTACGTCCTAGAGCAGCTGTATTCACAGAATTCATCTAAATTCTGAACAGTTAAGTAAAATTTCCAGCTAGATTACAACAAGAGATACAGGTGGAATTTTAATACAGGAAGGCTGTAGCCAATATAATCTAAACTTCTGAACTCAAGACACAGACAACGAACCCACAGGAAAATCAAACCTTATCCAAAGAGAGATGCCCTCCCATGCGCGTGATACTCCTTCCCTAGTCTTGTCCCAGCAGGCAAAATGAGGGTAACGACCAAGATCCTCCAGAACTCTTCCTACTGAAGAAACTTTGGCAACTCAGAAGGTTGTGCCTCAGGGTCGCCCGGAGGCTTAATAAAGATCACACAAGGGAAAGCCCATTTACATCTATAAGGCTGTCTCCACGCTGCCTCCAGCCACCCTGAGGCGCACAGCACTTTCACTGAGGCGCAGGGTCGGCGACCGTCCCGCAAAGTTGTGTTCCCCCGGACTTTCACGCAAGCTCCTGGACTTCACAAAGCAACCCTCTGCTGTCAACGCCTCTGCAATCGCTCGCAGCCATAGGCCTCGCGGCTGTCTTCACCCCGAGCACACCCGACACGGCCTCTGAGGCCTGCAGCTGTCCAGTCGTAAAGAAAGCAGCTCCGAGGACGGAGAAGGCCCTCGGCGCGCCCCACTCCAACAGGTCGCCCTGCCAGGTCCCCCCTGGCTGCAGCCAGCAGGCGCGCGGGATCCGGCCCCGCGCGCCGGCCACCTCATCAAAGGCCGGCCCCCTGCGCCGTCAAGCCGCAGGCCACGCCCCCGCGCATCGCGGCACCGCCCCGCGAGCAGGCCGGACTGGGACGCGGTGCTTCCTTCCGCAGGCCGCGGGCCGCGACCGCCGCCCCCGCCCCCGCGCGGGCCCCGCCTCTCACAGCCGGAGTTCCAAGCGAACGCGGGGCCTCCCGACCCGCGCCCGCAGAATTCCAGGCCGCCGTCGCCGCCACACCGGGAGAAGGGAGCGTATGTGAGGCCCAGACGGCCCCTGCGCTCCCGCGGGCTGCGGTGGGCTGGGCCTGGCTGTCGAGGGAGCAGGACAGCCTGCAGCTCTCGCCGGCCAGGTCCCTCCGTCGCGGGCTCGGGGCGATCGTTTCGTCCACCCGCGAGCCTCCCTCCTGGGCCTCATTCCCCGGACGCTCACCTCCCGACTCCACGCCCGCAGCCTGCGCTTCTGCTCCAGCTTGGGTTCCGGGGCCCCGGATCACAGCGACTCCTTCACAGCTGCGCTCCGCAGCGCAACCGAACTGTGGGCCCCGCCCACGCGGCGTCCGGACCAACAGATGGGCGGTGCCGCGCCGCGGCCGGGCTTCCATTGGACGCGACGGTGGGGGGCGGTGCCCGCAGACGGTTGCTCCCTGGGTCGCTTCAGCCGGGTCTCCTCCCCTTGCGCTGCTGGGGCGGACACTCAGCGGAGGGTTCGGCGTTTAGGTCCCCGCCGAGACGGGTCTCTCCTTCATCCCTCCACAGAATCCAGGTGCCCTCCGTGACCCTGTTGGACGAAGTGAAGGCCTTTTCGCTCTTCTAGATAGACGCCATGACAGTTCTAATGCCACGGAAAGACAAAAGGAGCGAAAGATCTACCCTCCGTCTGAGGGTGGATCTCACCTTCACTGTTTGGGGACAAGAGAGTGCGCGCAGGACACCAATTCTTCAGGAAGGTTTTAAAAAAAAAAAAACCTCAGCATTGGATATCAGTAGTTAACGCGTTGCGTAGCAGTATTTGCGGAAACTTTACGAGAGGTTTTCACAGATGTCTCATTTGGTCTTCCTAAGAATGAACTCATTGAAATTATTCAATGATAGAAGACAAATGCCAAAAAAAAAAAAAAAAACCCACCTAAATCCGAGGCATTACACTGTTTATCGAAATTAATTAATGAACTAAATCTAGAATTGAATCAAATTCATCAAAGGCTTCCTTTAAAAAGGTTGGAAGAATTTAGACTAAGAGGAAGTGGAAAGGAAGATAGATTCAGGGTAACCAGTGATGTGCGAAAATTACCCGCGAAGCCTGAAGAGTGGGGGTTGAGTCTGCCGTTAGGGGAGGCAGAAGGGTAGGTAGGTCAGTCATCAGAGTTTTGGAAAATAGATTTTTCTCATCTTTGCCTCAAACTATTTGTTTTCAAAACGAAATTTTCACTCCGCCTGGGGTTATTTTACCTTTGAAAGAACTCAAGCACCCGTTTTAGAAATTTGATGAAAGTTTTGGACCTTATTTTGGATATAAAAAATTCATTTACCTACCAAATGTAACCATTTTGGAGCTAAGGTGACAAATCTTTATTGTAAACTCAAAGGAAAAGACTTTCCTCCTGCTCTCCAGATTAACCTTTTCATAGGCTTCAAAACTAGAACACCTAAGCCATGGTAAACAATTAAATATCACTTCATGTCGTCGTCATGATTTCCATTCTTTTCTGTCTGAGGTCTTAGCATTACTAACCTTTGTTTCTCTCCCCTTCCATTCTCTGTCTCTGACCAGTCTCTCTCTCTCTGTCTGTCTGTCTGTCTGTCTGTGTCTGTCTGTGTCAGGGATTAGAAGGCAGGAGATGGATGTCTCTTCATTGCTCAGGCTGCTTTCAAACTTGCCATTCTGCTTCAGTCTCCCAAGTAGCTGGGGTTCCCTTTTATTCAAATGTGCCTTGAGGACCCTTTGGCAGCCTGAAGCTTTCATCTTATTTTTAACCTTTCATGCACTTTTTATTTTTTCTCCTTTTTGAGACAGGGTATCACTATGCAGTTCAGTCTGGCCTTGAGCTCACTTTGTAGCCCAGGCTGGTTTTGAACTCACAACCATCATCCTGCCTCAGCCTCCCACGTGCTGGGATTATAGGCGTGCACCAACATGGCCAGCTTCATTCACGTTTAAAATGATCAAATACTGTCTACGTTTCCACCAACTCATTTATTTGTTTTTTTACACTTAGGAAAGTAATCAATACAAAGTAAAAAATCAAAATATTTTGAAACTTTTAGTATAACAATATTTATATAGCAAAGTAAGCAAACTAGGCACAATTTTAATTCCCTTATGATATCGGTTCATTTAATACAACAATCACAAAAATTAAAAAGTAAAATGTAGTATAATCCTACTTCCCCCAAATAATTGCTTTTTTCTTTTTTTCCAAATCCATTTTATTTTAAAGATAAAAAGAAGACAAAATTTCAAAGCACATCAATCGGGGCAACAATGGTACATACATTGCACATTGTCATCCTCAAATCATTCACCTAGAGCACAAGACATCTGCATTCAATTGTCCGAACAGTACCAGCACAAATCCTTCTCTTCAGTGAACTCTCAGTAATATAACTATCCTAACTATTTTTCATATACATGTTTTTTCTTTTTGCTTGTCACACTAATGAAACAATACATTTACATGTGTCATTTCATTAATGAGCATGTTCTCAAGTTGCATCCATTTACCTATAAAAGTCTCTAGTTTTTCCTCCTTTATGGCTGAATAGTATTCCATTGTTTAAAAATACCACATCTTAGGCCAGGGATTTAGCTCAGTGGCATAAGCACCTGCCTGGCAAGTGTGAGGTCATGAGTTCAATCCCCGGTGCTGCAAAAAAAAAAACAAAAACAAACTTTTTTATTCATTCCTCAGTTGATGAGTATTTAGATTGTTTCCAAGATCTGGCTATTACAAACTGCGCTGCTATAAACATGGGTGCACATATATCACTGTGGTATGATGTTTTTAATTCTGTTAGGAAGATACCTAGAAGGAATAGCTGGCTTGAATGCCACCTCTAGTCCTAGTGTTTTGAGGAATCTCCACACTGATTTCCACAGTGGTTCCACCAGTCTGCATTCCCTCCAACAGTGGAAAAGGGTTCCTTTTTCCCCACAGCCTCTCCACATTTGTTATGCTTGATTTCTTGATACTAGCCATTCTTTCTTGGATGAGGTGGAATCTTAGTGTTGTTTTAATTTGCATCTCTCAAATGACCAATAATGTTGACCATTTCTTCACATATTTGCTGTTTGCATTTCTTTCCTCTGAGAAGTGTGTATTTTATCTCAGATGCCCATTTTTGGACTGGATCTTTAAATCTGGGAAGACTGATTTTTTTGTGCTCTTTGTATGTTTTCCATAGTAATCTGTTCTCTGAGGAACAGCTGTCAAAGATTTTCTCCCACATTGTGGGTTGTCTCTTCACTCTGTTGGCGGTTTCTCTTGCTGTGCAAAAGCTTTTGAGTAGGGTAAGATCCCAGTTGTTGATTCTTTGTGATAGTTCCTGTGCAGTCTGAGTTTTGTTCATAAAGTCTACACCAGTGTCTTCAAGAGTTTTACCTACTCTATCTTCCAGCAGATTTAATGTTTCTGCTTTAATATTAAGGTCTTTGATCCATTCTGATTTTAGCTAAGTACATGGTGAAAGATATGGATCCAGTTTTCATCTTTTGCATGTGTAGAGATAGTTTTTCCAGCACCATTTATTAAAGAGGCTATCTTTCTTGGCACCTTTGTCAAAGATAAAGTGGCTTAGTACGTCTGGATTTGTTTCTATATTTCTAATTTGTTCCACTGATCTTTGGGTCTGGTTTTTTTGGTCAGGTCTACACTATTTTTTTCATAGTAGCTTTATAGTATAATTTCAAGTCAGGGATTGTGATGCCCCTGTCTTGTCTTTGTTGCCCAGGATTATCTTTGCTGTTCTAGATCTCTTCTGGTTCCAGATGAACTTTATGATTGTTTTCTGTAATTCTGTGAGATATGCTATTGGAATTTTGATTAGGATTGTATTGAACCTGTATAACAGTTTTGGAAGTATGGCCATTTTCACTATATTAGGTCTTCCTACTCAAGGGCATAGGATATCTCCATTTTCTAATGGCCCCTTCAATCTCCTTTTTGGAGTACTATAGTTTAATAATTGGTTTTGCTATCTATTTCCCCATGTTTCTTTTTCTTTTTCTTTTTTAACCAGGAATCAAACTCAGGACGTTGCACTTGACAGGCAGGTGCTTGTGCCACTAAGCTATATCCCTGGCTCCTGTATTTCTTTTTCTATGTACATATTAATATTATGTGTATATGATTTAAGAATAAGTTTATGCTGCATCAACTTCTTCAGTTTACTCTTTTCATTTTTTTCCATGATGCATGTAAAAACTAGTGATGATGGTGCATGTAAAACTAATATTGTAACTGCTGTTTTCATTTTTTACTCTGCCAATAAAGTATTGCATTTTCCAAAGGTGCCAATATTTAATAAACTCCTGTGCATATTGTAATACTTTCCAACATGTATTATTATAATGTTGCAATAAATATTCTGCTGTGCACAACTTTATTATGAAAATGATGGTTACATGTTTTTTAAAAATGGCATTGCTGAGTCAAAAGCCAGGAACACACGCCTAATTAGAGTGGCCAAATTCCAGAATACTGACAACACCAAATGCTGGTGAGGATGTGAAGCAACAGGAACTCTTTTATTGTGGTGAGAGTATAAAAATGGTACTACCACTTTGGAAAACACTTGGGTAGTTTTTTGCAAAAATAATATACTTGCAACTGAGGGTGCAGCTCAGTGATAGTGTGCCTAACTGCAGAATGTCCACGAGGGCCTCGATTCAATCCCCAGCACAATAAATATATAAAAATAAAAAAATAGTTAACATGCTATTACCGTATGATCTATCAGTTGTCCTCGGTATTTACCCATACAGAATGAAAATTTTTGCCCACACAAAATCCTCATATGAATGTTTATTGAGAAGGAGCTTTATTCATGATTGCCAAAACTTAGAAAAGAAATAAGATTTTCGTTCAGTACAATGAAAACATAAATGGTATTAAATTCATACGTAGGACTACCAGTGCTAAAAAGAAATGAGATACACAGCTAAGCATGCTGATAGATGTCTCTAATCCCAGCAGTCTAGGAACCTGAGGCAGGAGGACTGCCACACATTTTGGCTTAGCCTAGGCAACTTAGTGACTTATCGAGAAACTGTTTCAAAAAATAAACTGGGCGTGGATTACAGACACACACCTGTAATCCCAGCACTCAGGAGGCTGAGGCAGGAGGATCGTTGTGAGTTTGAGACCAGCCTGGGCTACAAAATGAGCCGAAGGCCAGCCTGAACTGCATAGTGAGACCCTGTCTCAAAAAGACAAAAAGATAATAATAGCCGGCACAGTGGCACATGCCTATAATCCCAGCACTCAGAGGGCCAAGGCAGGAGAATCACCGTGAGTTCAAGGCCATCCTGCACTACATAGTTTAAAACCAGCCTAAACTTCATAGAAACAACTTATCTCAAAACAAAATACTACTACTAATAAAAATATATAACACCGCACAAGTGAGGCATGGTGGTGCATACCTGTAATCTCAGCTACTTGAAGCTGAAGTAAGAGGATCATCATAAATTCAAGGTCATCCTGGGCAATTTAGCTAGACCTAATCTTGAAACAAAAATATAAAGGATTAGGGATATGGGCCTTGGGTTTGGTAGCACATAAATATAAAATAAACAAATACAGTCCCTTTCTTATGATGGTTCACTTTATAACTTTTGGACTTTTAAGTTGGGGTCCAAGTAGTGATACCCATTCTGTAGAAACTGTATGTCACCTTTTGAATTTTGATTTTTTTCCCAGGCTAGTGATAGCTGCAAGCTGGTCTGTCCCAATGCTGGGCAGAGCTCCCAGCGAGTCAGAGGGTCATGAGGAGTGACAACTGCACTCCACACTGTACTGTCTGCTAAACTGTAAGCAAAGTGTCGTAAGCACAGTTTCTATGTATGTATTTTCAATTTATCAGGCTTATCAGGGTGTAACTTCATCATAGGTGGAAGAGTATATGTATGTGGGTAGAGTAAAAAGAACTCTATTTTCTTCAGGTGGGGAACATTACCTGGGAAGGCCTGTTGGGTTGAGTAACAGCTGCCCAAAGACACCCACATTCTAATTCCTGGAGTTTGTCAATGTTATCTTATATGGCAAAAGGGATTTTGCATGTGTTTAAGGATTTTGAAATGGGAAGGTTGTCCTGAATTCTCAGAGTGGCTCTAAATGTAATTGTTCATGTCCTTATAAGATTTGACCATAGAAGGGAAGGAAATGTGACCACTGAGGCAAAAGACAAATGATGCCAAGAAATGCAGGCCGCTACTAGAAGCTAGAAAGGCAAGAGACAGATTTTATCCTACTTGCAGAATGAAGCACTGTGCTAAAACTCTTTTTTTGTTTGTTTGTTTGTTTGTTTTTCCCAACAGGGTCTCACTATGTAGCCCAGACTGGTCTCGAACTTGCAGCAATCCTCCTGTCTCAGCCTCCCAAGTGCTAGGATTACAAACATGAGCCACCATGCATGGCTGATATCTCTGCTTTAGACAGTGAAATTAATTGTAGTTATCTGGCCTCTGGACCATATCTATGGGGTTTGAAATCTCCAAGTCCATGGTGATTATTACAGCAGAATAGGCAACTAATACATAAGTTTTTCCAAAGAAGAAGGTTGACCTTGGTTCTAAAGGATACATAGAAATTCAATGAACAGTTAACGAAGAAGCCTCTGAGACCAAACATTCTTTTTCTCTCATTTCCCAATATTGCAAGACAGGAACTTGGACTAGAACATCTATGGTTTTTCATTCCAAGCTTTGGGAAGATGTCCCACTCTTCAGCAGCCAGAGTTGAAGGTTACCAACACCAGCATTACTGTTCTTCCCTTTGCCTCCCCTCTGGTTCTTCAGTTTGAAATTCAATCTTTGTATTTACAAAATTTGCTATACCTGGGAAAGAAGAGAAGAGCTTTTTTTCCAAGCAGAGAGAGGACATTCTTCAGAAAGTAAATGAGGAAACTAGGGAAAGAATTCAATCTGTAATGCTTAGTTTTTACTCTTTAAAATTTAATTAATTAATTAGGCTATGTGAGGGATAGAATCATGGGCTTTTGAAATGAGTTGCATTCCTGGCCTTTTATAAAAATTTTTAATTTTGAGGCAAAGCTTCATTAACAAATTTGTGATTCCTCTGCCTCAGCCTTCTAGAGTACTGGGGATTATTATTAGAGAAAGCTTGGGGAGAGAGGGAGAGACCTCTCCAAAAGCATAGAAAGGAACTTCTTATCTGATTTGCTTGGGACTGAGAGAAACAAAGTTAATAAAAATAAGCAAAAATAAAGATTTAATAAAAAGTGCTATGAAGGGAAGAGATTAATTTACCCAGAATACAAGCGCAATGATAATAGAATGTGTGTGTGTGTGTGTGTGTGTGTGTGTGTTAAGAGAGGGAGAATAAATTGTGAGACTCAAAGTGTATAAGGATAATTTTAGAAGAAAAGGAATGATGGCAAAGCAATGTTTGAAACATAACAGATAATTTTTTTGACAGGGTCTCGCTGTATAATTTAGGCTGACCTTGAACTCATGAGCTCAGGCCTTCCTCAAACTAACAGCGATCCTCCTGCCTCCTGCTCCCAAATGCTGGGATTACAGGTGTGTACCACCATGCCCAGCTAAGAATTCTTAAGGTTTTTTTGTTTTTGTTTTTGTCTTTCTGAGACAGGGTCTTGCTATGCAGTTCAGGCTGGGCTTGAGCTCACCTTGTAGCCCAGGCTAGTCTCAAACTGACAAAGATTCTCCTGCCTCAGCCACCTGAGTGCTGGGATTACAGGTGTGCACCTCCATGCCTGGTTCAGAATACTTAAATATTGACAAAAGACATAAAAGTTGTTTGTTGTTTGAGACAAGGTCTTGCTATGTAGTTCAGTCTGGTTTTGAATTTGTGGTGCTCCTCCTGTTTCAGCCTCCCAAGTGCTAGGGATTACAAGCATGTTCCACCACACTCACAAGTTTTTAGCATTAATAGAACACACTGATATTGTTTGAATGTCTGTGCCAAAAATCAGGATGAGGGCCCAGGGATATAGTTCAATGGCACAGCACCTGCCTAGCAAGCATGAGGTTGTGAGTTCAATCCTCAATACCAAATAAAAACTTAATTGATTAATTAATTTTAAAAAGCCTCAGAGTGAAACAAGTAATTTTTTTTTTTTTGGTACTGAGGATTTAACTCAGAGCCTTCACACTAAGATACATCCCCATTCCTTTGCTGAGACAGGGTAAGTTGCCTAGGCTGAAGTCAAACTTTGGTTTCTCCTGACTCAGCCTGTCAAAATGATAGGATTATAAACATGTGCCACTAAGTGCAACTCAGGCTGAAATTTAGTCCCTAATTATGCAGTGAGACTTTTAAAAGATGATTAGGTAATGAGAGCTCTGCTCTCATGAACAAGTGACTACATTAATGGGCCAATGGTTTGCCTTGAGATGTCTGTCATAAAAGCCAGCTTGGCTCTGTCTTTTGGATGAGGCTCCTTCCCATGTGACATCTTTTGCTGTCTTAGAATTCTGTGCACATTCAGAAGCAGCAAGAAGGCCCGTACTGTAAAGATGTTCTTTCAAAGCCATATATTTCCAAGCCATCAGAACTGTAAAAAATAAGTATCTTTACAAATTATTTAGTCTCAGCAATATTCAGCTGTAGCAACAGAAAATGGGCTGAGCCATACAGTGTAAACACCTCAAAAGGGTTTTTGTTCAAGTTCAAGGACAAAAAGAAAGTTAAAAAACTATCAGAGTGGGGATGGGGATTCCTATGAAACAACAATAAGATTGATACAAAGACTTTTCTGTTGATGTAGAATTTTATCTCCTGCCAAACTATCAAGAGTGAAGTAGGTAGGGCTGGGGATGTAGCTCAGCAGCACAGGGCCTGCCTGGCAAGTGCAAGGTCCTGAGTTCAATTCCCCCTAGCCAAAAAAAAAAAAAAAAAGAATGAAGGTGAAGGTGAAGCTGAAGCCAGGGATGGTGGTGCACATCTGTAATCCCAGCACTAGGGAGACTGAGGCAGGTGAATTCAAGGTGAGTTTGGGCTTCACAGTGAGTTCAAAGCCACCTGAACTACAGAGTGAGACTATCATTAAAAACAATAACAAAAAAAAGAAATCAGAACAAATGACATGATTAGAGAAAAAAATGAAAGGAGGAAGTCAGAGGTGAATGACCTGAGGGAAACTCCAATGTCTGTAGGAAGCTTGGGGTGGTCACTGATGACAGTCATACCATTGTGGTTACATCTGAGGGCTCCGGACACTACATCAGCTTCCTTTCATCAAGGACAGGGATCTGCTGGAACCAGGCCAACTCATTCTGCTGAACCATAGGCTGATAGGGGTGCTAATGGACAACACAGGTCCCCTGGTCACAGAGATGGGGGTGGAAACCAATGCCAATATTGCTGGTTGGAAGCCACGTGTGGTGTTGGACACCTATAATCCCAGCATTCAGGAGGCTGAGGCAAGAGGACTGAATGACATAGGGAAACCCTGTCTCAAAAAAATGAAACAAACAACCCCCCCACAGTTCTTAATTTAAACATACACACAACAACAACAAAAATATTGCTGGTTGGACAACCAAGTCCAGGAAATTGAGGAATCTGTGGTGCCTCCTCTCACCCCTCCAGAATATTATGAGGAGACAGGTAGAAAGCCCCCTAGGGGATCATTCTCTATGGTCTACCTGGCACAAGTAAAATGGTGTTGGCCAAATAGCAGCAAACTTTCTTGAGAGTGGCTGGGATTATAGGTGTCCAACACCACACGTGGCTTCGTACATGGAGTTGTACACCATACCTCCTTTTTATTGATGAAATCAGTGCCACTGGAATGAAAAGATATGATTCAAACTCTGAAGGTGAGAGAGAAACTCAACGAACAATGTTGGAACTTTTTAATTGGTAGGATGGATTGGATTCAAGGGGAGACGTGAAGGTTATCAGTGCCACAAACCAAACAGAACCTTGGGCTCCAGCACTGATCAGACAAGGACACCCTGACAAGAAGATGGGGATCCCCCGCCTGATGAAAAGACCAAGAAGCCTGTCTCTCAGATTCACCTGAGCAGGATGACACTGGCCGATGACAATCAGTGGCACAGGTTGAGATCTTCAGTGTCAATACCAAGGCAGTGTGTACAGAAGCTGGTCTCACGGCCTGGAGACAACCTAGAAGGAAAGAGACCGACAGAGACTTCGAAAAGTCTTTAAGAAAAATGTTCTTTGTAAGAAACAAGAAGGCACCCTTTAGAGACTATCTCCACTGAACCAGAGTTGCTTCAGGAAAGTAGTTGGGGCTTTTCCAAGTTCCTGGGAAGGTTCCCTGAGAGAAACAACACTGCAGGTGATTGTTACCGGGGAAATGTAGCGTGTCTTTTCCAGGGCGGCTTGCACCAGGCCCACTGGAAGGCCTTTGTGTGTGCCTGCTGCCAGGTTTGCTGTCTGCTTCCCTGTAAAATATGCTCTTCCATGCACACACAAAATAAATGCTTGAATAAATAAAATTTTTAAAAAGCGAAGGTGAAATATATTTTGACATTCCAGAAATAACTCAGGGATTAAAATTTCACTCAATTTCACTTTGAAATGCCTTTGAAAGGTATTTATAAAATAACGATTTTAAAAAATGCTTGGGAAACTCTTATTTCTGACCATGACAGTGCAAACAGGAACCAGAATTATCCACCTCCCTTAAACATGTAGAAAGCAGGGCCAATTATATAAAACAGCGGCTCTCAGATGTTGGACACTAGACAGTGCAGGATAGAAATTCCTGAGATAAAGAAACAAATTAACCCTCTGAATTCCTAGCTTACTGCCTGGAAAGAGTATCCACACTACTGTGTGAGCCAGGGAACCTCAACAGAGCTCAACAATATCACTTGTTGCAAAGACAAGAGTTTGGAACCCGGATGTGATGGCGCATGCCTGTAATCCTAGCACTTGGGAGCCTGAGGCAGGGGGATCACTGTGAGTTCAAGGCCAGCATGGGCTACACAGTGAGTTCAGAATGAGCCTGAATGACATAGCAAGACTCTGTCTCAAAATAAGGGGGCAGAGGGATTGGAACTCAGGGAGACCAAGGCAGCTACAGTTTCAGTTTTTTGTTATTTATTTATTTTTGAGATAAGGCCTTGCTGTATCATCCAGGCTGGCCCTAAACTCACTATGCAGCCCAGCCTGGCCTAGAACTCCGCAGCCTCCCAAGTGCTGGGATTACATGTGTGCACTACTACACCCACCTTACAGCAGTTGAATTTTCAGGGAAGAATACCAAAGAGGATGGAGCCACACAGAAATGGAAGAGAGGCGAAGTACGGAAGGGGCTTCTCAAATGTGAGGCTGAGTACTGAGGTAACCATTTATGCAAAGAGTCTACAAAGGCCCCCATCAGATGTGTCTCCTCAGCACTGAGTCCTCCAGCCTCCAGAATTGTAAGAAGTGAGTATTTGTTGTTTAATAACCACAGACTGGGAATAAAAATGGTCAGCAAGAGTAGATGCAGGGCTGGGGATACAGCTCACTGGCACAGCATCTGCCTGGCAAGTGCAAGGTCTTGAATTTGATTTCTAGTACCAAAAGAAAAAAAAAAAAGGAGTAGGTACAACAGTCTTCCAACATGCATAAAAACCTGGGAATACTTTGTCTTCCCACAAAATATCTCAAAAATAAAAAAGGCAGACAGGAGAGTCTTCCCAGTGCACAGGATCCTCAGAAAGCTGCTCAGTACACAGAGGAGACAGAGTAGTCCTAAAGTCCGTTCTGGACTTACCTCAATGGCACTTAAAACTGAGTCTCAGAAAGATCAAACTGCTTTCCAAGAAACATTGCTACACTTTAGGAAAAAAATGCTCACAATATTTAAATGAATATTCAAAAATCTAGCATATAACAATAAACTCCACAATGTCATTCAATAAAACATTACTGGGCCTGGGGTTTAGCTCAGTGGCACAGTGCCTGCCTGGCAAGCGAGAGGTCCTGAGTTTGACTCCAGGCACCAAAAAAAAATAAGTAAGTAAGTAAAACATGATTAGGTTTGCAAAGAATAGGAAAAGGTAAGCCCAGTATAGTGGCGCACGCCTGTAATTCCAGCACTTGGGAGGCTGAGGCCAGGAGAATCACTGCACCTTTGAGACCAGCCTGAGCTACAAAGTAGGCTCGAGGCCAGCCTGAACTGCATAGTGACACCCTGTCTCAAGAAGACATAAATAAATAAACAAACACAACAAAACAAAACACTCAGGAAAACATGATGCCTAACAAGAAAAAAAAATCAACTACTAGAATTGTTCCAGAAATGACACAGATGAAAGAATTCATAAATGAGACTGTTTAAATGGTCGCTACACATTTCTATATTCAAGAAGATAGAGAAAAGAATGAGCATGGTAAGAGAAAAAGAATAAAAAAAGACATTATACTCTTAGGAAAAATACAACATCAAAAATGAAAGGCTCAATATATAGCCAGCAGTAGAGCATGCCTTTAGCATGTATGAGGCCTTAAATTTGATCCCTAGGGCCAGAAAAAAATATTTCAACTTTGAAGGGTTGGAGCTGGGCGTAGTGGCACCTGCCTGTAATCACAGCACTCAGGAGGCTGAGGCAGGAGGACTGCCATGAGTTCAAAGCCAGTATGGGCTATACAGTGAGCTCAAGGCTACCTTGGAATATATAGTGAGAGGTTTTTGTCTCAAAAACCAATCAACTAACCTAGTTAATTAATTAGGTGGTTTGGGACTATAGCTCAATGGTAGACTATCTGCTTAGCATGCATGAAGCCTCAGGTTCAGTCTCTAGCACATGTGTGCACAGGCACACACACTTCAAATTTAAGAAACCTATTCAGGAATCTCAATGAGCCTCAAGGAGGAGAAACAATAAGAAAACTAAATCAAGGGACATGCTGATAAAATTGATGAAAACAGCAAGAGATAAAGAGAAAAATCTTGCTAACATAGTGCACATGCCTATAATCCCATATACCCAGGAGACCGAAGCAGCAGGATCATAAATTTGAAGCCAGCTTGGACAAACTGACAAGACTCTAGCTCAAAGTAAAAAATAAGTAGAGACAGAGATGTAACACAGTGGTACAGCACTTTCCTATCATGCATGAGATTCGGGGTTCAATGTCTAGTACCAACTCCCAGTACTGAGAAGAAGTGGGGAGGAAAAACTATCATCTGGAAGGAAGATATGAGGTAAAAGAAAGAGGGCTGGGAGTGTTTCTCAGTGAAATACTATTTGCCTGGGATGTGAGGTCTTAAGTTAGATTCCCCAGCACCATACTGAAAAAAAAAGTTGAGTTCTTCAAAATATTTTAGAATTATCTATGAGCTACATAATTTCACTCTAGCTAAATACCCAAAACAATTGAAATCTAGGATTCAAACAGATATCTGAACACCAATGTTCATAGCAAAGAGTCAAAGAGTAGAAATAATAGTCAAAGAGTAGAAATAATCCAAATGACCATCAAGAAATATATGAATAAACAAACATGAGTGCATGCATGGACATGTCTTTGGATGTATATTATACTATATATGTGTGTGTGTGTTAGAGTCCCCAACACCCCCCAAAGATACAGTGTAGTCGTTTGCAGAAATGGGAAATGAAGAATTAGTGTTTAATGGGTACATAGTTTCAGTTTTATAAAATGAAAAGCTTGGGAAATATAGAATGGTGATAGTTGTACTACAAAGTGAATGCACCTAATGCCACTGAACTATGCATTTAAAAACAGTTAAAATGGTGGGGAGGTTGAGGCAGGAGGATCACAGTGAGTTCAAGACCAGCCTGAACGACATAGCAAGATTCTGTCTTAAAAAAAAATGGTTAAAATGGCAAGTTTCACGGTAGGTTTATTTTTATGACAATAAAGGCCTCACTAGGTAGTTCAAAGTTGGCCTTGAACTCACTATGTAGCCCCAGCTGGCATCAAACTCATGTCTCTTGTGTCGGCTTCCAGAGTGCTAGGATTTAGACATGTGTCACCACATGAGTAAAAAAGTTTTTGAAATAAGTTGAAACTATAACTTCAGGTAAATAGCAATCATGGAAGTAGATCTTGCTGAGATGTTTTTAAAATGAGGCTAGAAATACTGAATAACTCTAGATTTTGTAATAGTTACAGTGAATATGAATGTTAGAACTGTAAGGAGAATCACTAAAATATAGAAACAATCTAAAGCTTCTAACCCACAGAGAAAAAGAAATAGGAACATAATAAACTCAATCTAACACTAGACAAGAAATGAGAAGGGAGAAAAAGGATGCAACAAGTAAGAAAGGCAAGGAGAAAATACAAATACAAATAAGAAGGCAGCAATAGAGGCTGGGGATACAGCTCAGTGGCATAAGCGCCTGCTTGGCAAGCGCAAGGTCATGAGTTTGATCCCTAGTACCAAAGAAAGAAAGAAACCAGTAATAAACTCAAATATATGAGGAGTGGTGACATATTCCTATAATCTAGCACTGTGGGAAGCAGAGGCAGGAGAATCAGAAATTTGAGCCCAACCTGGGCAATTTAGTGATTTAAACAGATCCTGTGGCTAAAAAATAAAAAGACCCAGGGATGTAACTCAGTTAGAAGGCCCTGGGTTCAATATCCATATTGCAAAGAAAAAAACATTAAGACATTAATCTTACTAAAAAACAAACTTTCCAGTTTGATTTCCTTAAAGTCTACTGCATGCTGTACAAAATACCCTGCAGAGTGACCCAGTGAGACAGAGAGTGCATACCAGTCAGACGTCTCTGACAGATGCTGGGGAACAAGTAGCCCCAGCAGTGGACAGGAAGCCATTTTGGCAGCTAGAGCGGCAGGATTCCACTGGCAGCCTTCTTATTAGTACTCTCGCTTAGTCCCTAGCAAAATGTAGAGCCAAGCTATTGTTTGTGAGGTCACATGTCACTTTGACTGGGAGTCAGTTTTAAAACCTTTTGTCCTAGTGATGATGGATAAGAACCAGCAGGACTTTTCTAAGTGACACGCTGTGGTCACTTTTGATCAACCTGTCAGACTCAATCCCTGTCCCTGGTGTACATGGCAAGAGAATTTTCTTAATCAGGGATTTTGGGGACTCCCCCAGGAATGGTTAGGGATCTTCCTACCACAGGTCTCCCTGGAAATTACTCTGATTTTTGCTAGCTGTCCTTGCTCCAGAATACCACTGCTATTTTGCTACCACCTCTTCCAGGTTCTCCATGTGGCCTCACCCCACTGGACACAGGTCATCTCCTAGTTCTAATTTTTATTTTATTTTTCGTTGGTGGTGACTGAACCCAGGGCCTTGTATATGCTAAGCATGTGCCCTGCCACTCAGCCCTCATCTTCTCCCTTTATTTCCCAAAGCTTGACTCAGTCCAGCCTGTTCAGCCTAACACGACACAGAGACCACAGGCATGGAACGCAAAGAGGAGCTCCCATCTGTCACCGGAAGTGGTTACTCTTCAGATTTCTGAGAAAGCAGAGCTGCCCCCTCCAGGTCTGTCTCCACCGGAGAGCTCCAGAGGCTGTCCCACCTTGGAACCCTAGAGCCAGGAATAGGCAGGGGTCTAAAAGGTCCTTTCTTTCTTCTTCTGTCCAAGGCCTGCTTATTTCTGTTCTAGAATGTCTGATGGAGGCCCGAGCTTTTTCCTTAGGGGAAACACTCACCTTTCACTTTAGGGGACAGTCACCTCCACTCACCTCCTCTACTCGACTCCTCCCATTGCAAGAGCCATGTACTCTCTCTGGGTCAGATAACTGGGCTCACCTAATGCCACCTGTGAGCTAGCTACCTGAGGTTCTGGCCAGTCTGTCTCCCTGTGTGGAATGTGGTGATTACATTGGCACCTTTCTCAGGGTGGTCCCAGTTTTGTGACCTCCTGTGAGACAATGCTAGGATAAAAACATGCACAGATCACTGAAAAACAAATAATTTTAAGAAACACTTCAGGCTATATTTTTACATGGGAGAGAAAAAAAGACCTCTGTCTCTGCGGGGCACAGTGCTGCCTTAGATATACAGTATATTATTAATAAGTAGATAAATTTCAGTGTATTAGTGCAACACATCTGAATTTTGGTTAAGAGTCATATCATGACATTCTTTAAGACGGTGATGTTGAAACTTCTAGAGATGAACGCCCAAACTGCACCCAAAACCTACTTATTTATCTCAAAGTTCCAACACTGCAATTAAATCTGAATACTGAGGTTTTAGGTTTAGAAAGAACAGCTCATACATTGACATCTTTTTAAAAGAAAATCAAATAACACGCTTGCCATAGGTTTGCCACCACTGCTTTAGGTTAAGGGTATTTGCCTTATATAAGTGCAAATGGCCCATGCTAGTGATTTCCATGAGTAAAAGTAGATCACTTCAAGATAATGGATGTCTCACCTTCTAGAAATATTAATGTGCAGTGGGCACAATGGTAAACATCTGTAATCCCAGCACTTGGGAGGCTGAGGTAGGAAGGTTACAAGTCTGAGAACAGCCTGGGCTGCATCAAAAACAGAACAAAACAAAACAAAAAAGAAATACAAAAAATGCAATTGTAAAATATAACATTCCTCTTAAGTGTTTCATTTTTGGAGAGCTGCTCTGTGTTATTTTAGGTGATAGTCATATTACCTCCAAAAGGACACAGGCAAGGTACAAAACAACTGAGTCTTTTATACTCACAGGTCCTATGGGGGAGGCGCTGCTAGGCAGGGCCACCGAGGATGCACCACGGTTTGGCCAGTGGGAGGAGCGTAGCAAGATGGGAACATAAGCCAGACCCTTCCTGAGTTTCTAAGAGAAAGGCAGGTCAGGTCAAAGAGCTTATAGGAATGGCTTTAACTTTAAGGGAGATTCCTAATTGCAGATAGGGTTAGAGAAGAGGAACACTGCCTTCTGCAGTGTAAGAGACAGATAGAGGAGCTCTGGCTCCCGATTGGTCAATTCATACATCAAAAGCAGGTTCCCGGCAGAGTCCTCTGCTATCGCTAAGGCCTAAGGAATTGGCTGGCTGCCGGAGGAGGGGCAGGCTCCGCCGAAAGGAATTTTTGAAGATGTGAAAGCATCTCAATAAGGTCTTTTAGAATTTTTGTTTATAGGGCTGGAGAGTTAGCTCAGTGGCTTAAGTACTTGCCTGTTGGTAAGAGCAAGGCCGAGAGTTCAATCCCCAGTATTAAAAAAAAAAAAAAAACACACACACACACACACAAAACCCAACTTTTTTTTTTTGTTTACAAAAGGGAGAAGGATTAGCCTAGAACTTTAGAAATGGATCCCCTCATCCCACCTTTTCTAGTAATTTTAAAATATTAGTTGTAAATCTTATCCCTAGGATTATTTTTGTCCCTGGATCAATCACTTTAACCACAGGAGGGAGGAACATAGCATCCAATCTGCAATTTCCTTGAGGAAAAGGTCTTGAGAAAACAAAAACACTTATGGGAGACATTCCCCTCTGCTCCTCTCCTCCAGCTGCAGGAGCCGGGCTGTGCTGCTCTCTTGGAGGGCTGGCCTGTAGCTCAGTGTGTTCAAGGCCCAGATTTCAATCACTGGCATCGCAAAACAACTTGCACTTGCACAGGTTAAGACTGTATAAATAGTCTGATGTCATTAGGTGTGAAAGAAGTTTGTGAAAAAGGAGTCAAACCCAGAATGGAAACCCCAAGAAAAGCCTGTGAGAAGAACCTAGCTCTCAACTTCACACCATGATCTTACCCTGTCTTCAGTTATCATCTTCTGCGCAGGCTGTTTCTTCATTTGTGGTCTCTTGTCATCTAAGCATCTTGTAATTCCCAAGTACCTTCAATTGTCTAAGAATTTAAAACTTTTATGTTTTAATTTTTATAATTCTTCCTATCCCCTCCTCTCTGTATGTATATAATTATCTGTATATATGTGTGCATTCCAGCATGTTTTGGCTCATGTGAACTAACATTTATTTTATTTTTGACACAGGGTCTCACCTTGTAGGCCAGGCTGTCCTTGAACTCACTATGTAGCACAGGGTGGCCTCAAACCTGTGGCAATTCTCCTGTCTCAGCCTCCCAAACATTAGGATTACAGGCATGCACCACTATGCCTGCTTACTTTATTTCTGAGTAATTCTGAGCTTACACTGACATTTAAAAGTGAACTGGTGTCATCATATAATATAAAGTTAGAACATTTAACTTTTTGTTCATTTTTTAAAACAGAATCTCAGGCTCGGAGTTTAGCTTAACAGCATAAGTGCCTGCTTGGCAAACATGAGGTCATAAATTCAATCCCCGGTACCAAAAACAAAACAAAACGAAACACCAAAAACAACAACAACAACAAAAAACAACAACCCAAAAAACCGAGTCTCACTACACAGTTCACACTTGCCTTGAACTCAACAGGTCGGCTTTGAACTCATAGTGATCCTCCTGCCTCAGCCTCCAGAGTGCTCAGATTACAAGTGTGTACCACCATTGCTGGCTGAGCATTTCACTTTTAAAACAATATTGCCCAGACTAGAGTCCCTTGAACTTCTAGAGATCTACAAATGTATGTCACAGAGGTTTACCTTTCTTTTTTTTCTTTTTTTTTATCTTGTTTTTGAGACGGTCTCATTATACAGTTCAGGTTGGCCTTGAGCTCACTTTGTAGCCCACCCTGATCTCGAATTTGCAATGATCCTCCTGTCTCAGCCTCCCGAGTGCTGGGATTACAGGCATGCGCCACCACGCCTGGCTCACCTTTTTTTAGTTTTTATTTTCCTGTGATTCTGGGGATTAAATCTAGGGTGTCAGACATGCTAGGTAAGCCTTCTATAGGTAAACTAAATCCCCAGCCCTTCATGGTTTCTCAAGTTTGAAAAACACTGCCTCACTGGGTGTGGTGGCATATACCTCTAACCCTAGCACTTTGGCAGTCAGAGGTAGGAGAATCACAGATTCCAGACCATTCTGAACAACTTAGAAATTTAGTGAGCTCCTGTCTTAAAATAAAAAATGGCGTGGGAGCACTGGGGATGTAGCTTAGTACAAAAGCCCTAGATTCAATGCCCTGTAACATACCCGGGCACACACACATGCTACCTCAAAGCATCTTCTCTTTCCTCCTTCCACTTATGAGAGGCAACTGAAAGCAGACCAAAAAAAAAAAAAGTTTTTAAGGCCTGGTGGTACATGCTGTAATCCCAGTACTTGGGAGGCTGAGACAGGAAGATCACTAAGAGTTTGAGGTCAGCCTTGCCTACCTAGTGATTACAAGGCTGGCAAGACTCTGTCTCAAAAAAAAAAAAAAAAAAGCTTATAAAATGACTGGTATTTGTCAGTTATTTTCCATGTTTGACTAGTTTGAAAGAAATGGCCACAAGAAAATCTGAAAAAAAAATCTAGTGGTTTTAATAAATTAAAAGGGAAGTATTGTGAAAGTGTAGGAATTGCTAAATGGTAAATTGGTTATTTTCTATCACATTAGACAGATCCCACATCTTTATCCTTTGCCTTGGAATGAATATGGTATACATTGTAAAGACCACTCCTCACTTTTCCATTCTGATCAATTCCTCAGGTACGCACACGTTCAACAGCTAGTTCTATTGCACCTGTAATTAGCCAGATTTTTGCAGTTCATTACTTTAAAAACAGACAAAGATGGTGCTGAGAAGTATGAGTCTGTGAACATAATGTTTTGGTTTATTTACTTGCTCTCTGTTCCAGCATGAACCTTCATGTCTTCGAAGAGTACTGTAAGGATTTAGGATGGAATAAGGGTGAGGGTAGGGAGAAGAAAATCTTCCCTGTCTCTCCACCCACTTTTTTTGGATAGGGTCTCACCATGGTAGCCCAGGCTGGGCACCAACTCTTGATCCTCCTGCCTTAGCCTCTGTGCTAGGATTGCAGACATGAACCACCACACATAGCTCATCATTTTTTTCCTCTTTCCATCAGCCCCCTTAGTATCTTTATTTTCCCTTTCTGTGACATCATTACTTTCTCAGTGCCTCATTTTTTCCTTGCATAATTGTTTTTTTTTCATGTTTTTCTTCCATTTTTAGCTCATCTACTACTTTTTGTGGGCATAATCTGATGTGATTCCCATTTTTTATGTGTGCATATGGATATTTAATAAATGGTAGTCCTCTGCAGTCAATGAAGCCGGCTGGGTCCCTTTGCTGGTGGGCACCCAGTGTCCCATGGCTATGAACAGCAACTCCTCAGTAGTGTACATAGCCTGCTGCTTGGGCTGCCCTAAAGGGCCTTAGAGACTCTGCTGCCGGATTTTTTTTTTTTTTCTGTCTTTTTTGACAGGGTTTTTGCAGTTCGGTATAGCCTTGAACTTACTCTGTAGCCCAGGCTGGCCTCAAAGTCCCTGAGTCCTGAGGATCAAACTCATGACCGTGCACTTGCCAGGCAGGCACTTGTGCCCATGAACTATATACCAGGTCCCCCCACCTTTTTTTTTTTTTTTTGAGACAATCAGTATGTAACTCAGAGTGGTCCCAAATCTCCAAGATCATCCTGCCTTAGTCTCCCAAATTCAGGGATTACAGGTTGGCTTTTAGAGTTCCTATCTTTTTTTTTGGTACCAGGGATAGAACTCATAACCTCAAGCTTGTCAGGCAGGCGCTTAAGCCACTGAGCTAAATCCCTGGCCCCTACAGTTCTTATCTTTAATCGTGAAGATTAAATGTATGAGAAATTACACCTGACAATAAGTAACTTGCGAAAAACCTCACTAATACAGTGTAAAACTCATGATTGTTAGTCGAATTTTCCTAAGAAAAAACAAAATCCCCAAAGCAGGAGCAGTAGCAGAAGAATCTCATGCTTTCTCAACACTGCCCTGCCAGAGAACTTGTCCAGGTTCACGACACCCTACAAGCTTTTATCCTCACGGCCTAACTCAAATCCAATATTTTTAACACTTGTATGGATACTTGTCACCTTATGCTAAACCCATTTTTTCTCCCCAAACAAGTATCCCCTCTCAAGATTCCTACCATTTCCTGTTAATGGTTCTATCAAATTTTGTCATTCAGGGTCAAAACCTTGGTATTATTTATTAATTCAATGATACTGCAATATCATTGGGCATATACATAAGAACTTTGCCAGGAATGCAGAAGTCTCAATAATGTGACCTATGAGGAAAGTTCAGTGTGGATACAAAGTAACACAGGGGTATAAGCAAGAACATCCTGAAAAAGGTAAGGTTAAGTAGGGTAGGTGGAGAGGTGTGGGAAAACATAGGAAGAAAACACAGGTACTGCTGAAGCAGAGTTACAGGCAGAATGGTGAGAAATGGACAACCTAGTCGATTCAAGCAGGAAGAGTCTTGTAAACCACAGTAATAAATTTGTGTAGTTCATTCTAGTTATTTCCTAGAAATTAGGGAGTTTTTGATTATTTAAAGTGTAAAAGGAAAAGCCATTACTAGTTTTGTTGATTCTAGTGGTACTGAGGATCGAGCCCAGGGTTGTTCTACCAGTGAGCTCGGTCTTGTTTATTTTTTGTTTTGAGACAGGGATTCGCTAAATTGCCCAGGCTGACCTCAAACTGAATTTGTGACCCTCTAGCCTCAGCCTCCTGAGCAGGTAGTGTCTTGTCACTGCATCTCATTGGTGCTGCGTGTGCCTGCATGCATGTGTTTTGAGACAGGCTCTTGCTATGTGGTTCAGGCTGGCCTTGAACTTGCCACCGAGCCTAGGTCAGCCTTCAACTCTGGGCAGTCTTCCTGAGTCATCCTTCAGGGTGCTGTGATTACAGCATGCGCCATCCCATCCGTCTTCATTTTGTGTTTTAAATGAATCCATTTTGTCAGTTTGGAGACTTTCTCCTCTCGTTTCCACCCCCTGGGTCCAATCCATTATTAAATCTGTCGCATTTGTTAATGTCTAACGTCTCCTTTCATCATCTCTGTTCTCACTGCCACCTGCCAGCATCCCAGTTCCAGCTCATTTCAACTTTCTAACTGGTTGCAGCCCCACTCTCACCAAGCCTTGACTTCAGCTGCCCATCTGGGAGTTAATGATCACCTATGAGGGATCTAATGCTACTACTCAGAATCCTCCCACGAAGCCAGCTGGCTCCCTCGAAAGCCCTCTCCAGTGCCGGTTCTCATTCTTTCCACCTTGTGACCTTACCCGCTTTCCTCTCACACTGTGCAGTCCCTACGGTGGCTTCTCCAGGTGCCTAAAATCTTTTCATTCCGCCAAGCCACGCCTCGCTCTCCCCTCCTTTCATCTTTCTCAGCCAGCAGAATGCATCAAACGTGTCTATACAGTATTAATTCGACCTGTATCACAGGTCGAGGGTTTCATTTTTCTTTGTCAAAAAAACCTCTCACATTCTTCTCGTAGAGGCCTGAGAGGGCCTGGCCAAGGACCGCGTAAGCTCAGAACAAATACGACTCAACTTTAATTGAACCAAACCGGGCGGGGCGGCGGAGTCCGAGGGCGCCGGGTGCGGGAGGGAGACAAGGGTGATAACACTGCAGGACGACCGGAAGCCACGGGTCCCACAAAAAAGAGGCTTCAGACAAAAAACGCCGAGGGGCCAGCACCAGGGAGCGAGGCGGCAAGGGGAGCACGTGGGTGGCAGCGACGGGAGACACTAGTCCCAAACGCGGAAGCAAGGGCCGGCGGCGGCCGTTAGTGGGCGTGGCCGCGCCAGTCTCGCGGTAGAGGCGGTTGGGCCGGTCGTGGGTCCTGGGGGCGGGGCGAGTTGCTAAGGAAATGACTGCCCGCAGCGCCGCGCGGCGCTTCTCCGGCCGGGCGGGGTCTGAAGCGGCGCCGTTTCCGCTTCCGCTCCCTCTCTGCTAGCGTCCCGTTACCGCCTCCTGGCCGGCCTCGCGCCTTTCACCGGCACCTGGCGTCGGCCGCGCAGCCGGGCCCGTTCCTGCCACGCGCGCCCCCGGAGCTCCGGCTCCGGTTCGGGTCGCGCCCCGCTCGCCTGCCCCTAAGGCTGCGGGCCAGCCGCCGCCATGGGTGCCTACCTTTCCCAGCCCAACACGGTGAAGTGCTCCGGAGACGGGGTCGGCGCCCCGCGCCTCCCGCTGCCCTACGGCTTCTCCGCCATGCAAGGCTGGCGCGTCTCCATGGAGGTGAGGAGGCTGGGCCACAGCCTGACCACTGCACGGCGGAAACCTTTCCGCGAAAGGGAGCGGGGAGGGGGGGGATGGGGTCCTCGGGGAAGGGTCCTAACCGACAGCCTGCGACCGCGGTGGCACTTTGGAAGGCGACAGCTAGCACAAGGTTGGGGCCCAGGGAGCTGCCGGTGCTCGGGAACTGCGGGCCGGTGGCCGGTGGCGGCAAGGGCTCGGCCATGTGGGAAGAGACACCTTCCGCCCACTGACCGCCCTCTCCGTGTCTTCGCGCCATCCTCCCGTGCCAACCCGGCCCTCTGGGCTGCTCAGCGGTGCGAGGGGTGGCATCGGAGTAAAGATGGAAAGAGGGAGTCTGTATTCACTTATCTCTTCAGGAAGAGCTAAATAGACGTGAGGGGCTGTTTAGTTTTTATTTTTTTATTAGGTGATGCGGGGAGGCCTCTTTGGGTGAGGGTCGACAGTGAAAGGAAGCCGGGCAGATACCCTGTTTCATATTCTTATCACCTAGTTGCCTGGCCCTGGGCACCAAGTTAGGAACGCTGCCTGACTCCAGGATTGTCACTCATTTCCACACTCTTCAGGGCCTTTTTCGACCTATGGAAAACAAATTGTGTCATCTCTACTATTTCTTTTCTTTCTTTCTTCCTATGCTTGGTAAATTATTTCTCCTGGGATTTCTCTAAAACTCAGAAATTGTTGTTTGCCTGTGTTCTTGTTTAGTTCCCTTGATTTTCAACCATTTCATCGATTCTTTTCTTCACAACCTATTGAGAGCTTTTTTTTTTTTTTAAAAGAAAATTTTTCTTTGGAAGAAAGGAAAACACCTACCTGGATTAAAAGGAATAGTATTGGGCAAGTGGCTTTGAAACTGTAAAGAACAGGGAGAACTGGTCGGAAGAAAGGGAGAAGGACAATACTGTGTGTCATTGTGAAGAGTACTGTGAGGTCTAGGTGGAGGGAGCCAGGAAAATGACTCCAATTGTGCCTGGAATTGAGAGCTTGCCCACTTAGTAGGTGGGCTTCAGGTAAGAGCTAAATACCCTGGCTCCCTGGAGAATTTTTTCAAAGCCCTCACTCCTCCCTGTGGTTGGCTCTGGAATGACAGTGTAAACTTTTTTCCTCCCTCAGACTCAAATTTTGTACTCAGCTGACTTTGATAACAATTTTGTTACGAGGTATAAAATTTTCAGAAATTAGGGACCCTGTCGTTGATCTCATCTAGCATGGCACCCACGTTTTACAGTTAAGAAACTTAAAAGTCCAGAAAGGTTGGGACGCTTGTGCCCTGGTGGGAATAATCTGTAGGATCAGACTGTCCAAGAGATTGCCAGGAATGCACGGTAAATATAATTGAGTTACAAACATCTGGATATAGCTTCAAAAGGAAAGTTGTATGTAACGTAAGACTGGCTGGTGATAGGGTTAGTAAGGAGGACTGCAGGCTCTTTTTTTTTTTTTTTTTTTAAATGAGGTACAGGGATTGAACCCAGGGAGTTGCACTGAGCAGCATCCCTGTCCCTACCCCAACCAACCCCTTTATTGAATTTTTTTTTTTTTTTATCGGTACCGGGGATTGAACTCATGACCATGCTCTTGCAAGGCAGGCGCTTATGCCGCTGAGCTAAATCACCAGCCTCTCCTTTATTGAATTTTGAGGCAAAGTTTTGATAAATTACTCAGGGCTGGCCTCAAACTTGCGATCCTGATCCTCCTGTCTCAGACAGTGAGTAGCTGGGGTTACTGGGGTCTTGCACCATTGCTGGCTATAGGTTCCATTTCTATGACATTTTCTGTACAGTGAGATATGAGGTGATATCTCATCTCACAGTGTAAAGCTTTTCCTTCAAGTTTCTGATTCCTTATTTTCCATTTCCTTGTGTGGAATTAAAATGGTTTTTCCATTTCTTTGGAACTGTTATTTCTGGTTTTCTCTCTATGAACTGTGTTACTTAAATATTTTCTTTCCAAGTACTTTGCCCAGGGATTCTGTGCTTTGGCTTTTCAGCTGGGCATTTCCATTTATTTTTGGTTTTTCCTCTGGTAATTAGGAAATGACTTTTTTTGGGATGGGTTCAGGGGCTATTTGGTACGTAGAGATCTTGCCACATTGTTCCTTAATCCTAATCTGTCTTCTGAGAGACAGCATTTTAGGGCATTGAAATATTGGTACTATTTCTGAATCTACCCTTGTTTTGATAGTTAATATGCCTAATCAGATTATCTTTGGTACTGTTTTAAATTGTGTTCTGCTTCACTGATACTTTTCTTTCTGGCTTTATTTCTTCTCTACTTAAAGTATGACATAGTTTCTTTTTTATTGCAAGATAAAATCATGACTTCCAGCTTCTAAGTGAATCTTCAGAAAATATATACCTGGGCTGAGGGTATAGCTCAGTAGTTTAAAAGCCCAAAGCCAAAAAGTGTATATACCTGTTTCTCCTAACCTTCAGGGCTAATTCCACCAATAATAAAGTCTCTTCACCAAATTTTCTTGGTCTTGCTGATTCAGTTCAGGTAACATTATCATATCATACACCAGAGATGGCAAACCTTTTAGAGCTTTCAGTGATAGGTAACAAATAGTTGGCTACAGCATGTGTGCCATGCGGTTGCCACCACTGCCATCCACCTACACAGGTTGCTAAAATTTTGACCAATGTGTAAATTTCAGCCATAACAACTACTGTTTTATTCCTTCTTTTGAAGGATGGCAGCTGTCAGTAGCAGACATTTTATATTTTTGCTCCTCTCCAGTCCCTCTTGGAATGGAACCAGGTATTTTGGGAAGAGTCTTCAAAATACTGTAGTTGATGTTCTCTACCCTTTTGTTTTGGAGAGACCCTCTACTGGTGCTTTGGGGTTAAGAGGTAGGTTATGGTGAGGTGTGAGAAATATACAGGAAAAGCTTTTAGTGCCTAATAAGAAATCCAATCTGAAACAAAATTATTGTAGTCCTTTTTGTTTTGTTTTGAGACAGAGTCTGTATGTAGTCCAGGCTGTCTATGAACTCACTATATAGCCCAGGATGGCCTTGAACTTGCAGTGATCTATCCTCCTCTTTCAACCTCCCGAGTAGCTGAAATTACAGACATATGCCACCACACTTGGTTTAATCTAGTCTTCAGGTGTATTTTAAATTTTTGGTTGTGAGGTTCTCAGGAAGTGACAAAACAACTTTCTCTTGCTGAGTGTGGTGGTACAAGCCTGTAATTGTAGCACTCAGGAGGCTGAGGCAGGATTGCTTCGAGTTCAAGGCCAGCCTGGATTCCATAGTGAGTTCAAGACCAGCCTGTGTTACATAATGATACACACACACACACACACACACACATACCAAAACCAAAGCAGCTTTCTCTGAAGAATTAGAATTTTAAAAAATTCAACAAATTGCTGGGTGTGATGGCACATGCCTGTAATCCCAGCCCTCAGGAGGCTGAGATAGAAGGATTCAAGACCAGCCTGGGTTACAAAGTAAGCTCAAGATCAGCCTAAACTGCATAGCGAGACCCTGTCTCAGAAAGACCAAAAAAAAAAAAAAAAAAAAAGTTATGTTTTCTCTTTATTAGTAAAGATAGCAGCCACCTTTAATCCCAGTATTCAAGAGGCTGAGGCAGGAAGATCACCTCCTAGTTGGAGACCAATGTAGGCTACATAAATGAGTTCCAGGCTGGCCTACACTACCTAGTGAGACCTTGTCTCCAAAAATAAATAAAATAAAATAAAATGGCAATATCAATTTCTGTGGTATAATTTGAAAAGGCTAGTTGTTTAGCAGCATATAGAAGAATTATTAATACAATGTTGAATAGATTTTGGTTTTGGTTTTTTGAGACAGGGTTGGGTTTTTTTTTTGGTGCCGGGGACAAACTCACTACCTTGAGTTTGCCAAGCAGGCACTTATGCCACTGAGCTAAACCCCTGGCCCCTGAGAGAGGGTCTTGCTTTGTAGTTCAGGCTGGTTTTAAACTCATTGTGTACCCCTGGCTGGCCTAGAATTTGTGATGATCCTTCTACCTCAACCTGCTGCTTGCTGAGATTACAGGGGTGTGCCTCCATGCCAGATTTAGAATAAATTTTGAAGATGCTTACGTGATCATTATAATCATTGTTTAATGGGGAAGAATATAAAATGAGGTATCACAGAGAATATCCCTGGCTGAAGAGCATTTATTATTTGATCCTCAGATTTAGTTTATCTCTATTAAAGCATTTTTTACTTGCTGCGAACCAGGTTAGAATTCCCTTGTCTAGATTGCAATTAATCAACTTTCAAAGCTAGTATGAAATGTATACTCTTGAACTGGGAAAATTTTCTACTACACTATTCTTTTATAAAATCTTAAGTAGCAGTCAAAACTTATTCCTCAACATCAGGATAGTTTCACATGAATTTCTATCTCCCAGTCTTCTAGTAGTTACTACCAGTTCCCTACCCTTGACTTCCCTGCCCTTGATTCTTTGTTAGATTATACTGTAATTGCTCTTTGAGAGAGAAGGGCTTCAATTTTTTTGTTTCATCTGTTTGGTTTTTTTTTTTTTTTTTGAGATAAGGTCTCTTTTATGTAGTCTAGGCTGGCCTTGAATTCATTATCTAGTCCAGGTTGGCCTCAAACTCATGGCAGTCCTCCTGTGTCGCCTTGAGAGCTGAGAATACAGGTGTGTGCCACCAAGCCTAGCAGGGGTTAAATTTTAGTGTAGAAAGTAAACAGATTTTAAAATGGACTATACTGTATACATATCTATAACCTTACCATTCTGGAAGTCTGAGGCAGTGCTGTTTCAAAATGAAAAAGAGCTTGCAGATATAGCTCAGTGTGAAGGTCCTGGACTTAGTCCCTAGTACTGGGAAAAAGGAAATTTAAATATATTTGTTCAGACTTTGCTACTATAAGCAGCTCTTAGCAATTATGCTATCTAGGTACACACATCTTTGGAACTGAACTTAAAGTACCATGAAAAATTTTTTTTCTTTTTTGTATCATGGATATTTAATGGCATCCTTTAGACAGTACTAATTGCAGTAGAGTTGTTTAGTTGTCTTTGTTTTTGGTAGTACCAGGGATGAAACTCAGGGGTGCTGTGCTTCTGAGCTACATCCCCAAATCCCTCAACCCTTCTGAGTGAGACAGAATATCCCTGAGTTGCTTAGGGTGGGCTCAAACTTGCAGCCTCCTGCTTCAGCCTCCCAGAGTTCTGGGATCATAGCTGTAAACCACCACAACTGATTTCTTGTTTTTTTCTTTTTGAAATGGGATCTCACTGTATAGTATAGACTGGCCTTAAATTTATGATCCTCCTGTGTCAGTGTGCTGAGTTTGCAGGCATGCACTACTATGGCTGGCATGTTTACTAGTTATTTTCTTTCTAGATCAAATTATATCAACTTTTACATTGTTTTGTTTTTTGAGATGGGGTCCTGCTATGTTGCCAAACTGGGCTAAAAAGCAAGATCCTCCTGCCACACCCTCCTGAGTGGTTGGGATTGCACCCCCCAACATACAATGTTGGGATTGGGCCCAGGGACACTTGTGAGGCAAGTGCTGTACCACTGAGCTACGCCGCCCCTGCCCCAAAGTCCATTTTAAAACAACGTTAAGATATTTAAATATAGTGCATGGTTGTTTCTATGCTACAACATGACAGCTTGAGTAGCTACATAGGGGATTATTAAAGTTTCACAGACTAAAACTATTTACTGTCTATTCAATTACAGAAAAAAATTGCCAACTCCATTTATTGTTTGTTTGTTTGGAGACAGGGTCTTGCTTTGTAGTCCAGGTTGGCCTTGAACTCACTATGTATTCCAGGATGACCAAACTCCAGGTGTCGCTCTTGCCTCAGCTTCCTGAGTGCTGGAATTAAAGGCCTGTGCCACCTCACCTGACTTTAATGGTATCCTTTGAAACAGAAGTTTTTAATTTTGTTCAACTCCAACTTACCTGTTTATCTTTACCCTTTTTATACTTTTGGTGTTACATAGGTAGCTTTGCCTACCCCAGAGTTACAACAGTATATTCCTAGGTTTTCTCTCAGGAGTTTTGTAGGTTTAGCACTTACATTTAATCTGTGATTGATTTTGATATAATTTTTGTATATGGTAAAAGGAAATGATCCAAGATCATTGTTTTTATGACTGTTGTCTTAACATCATTTGGTAAAAAGACAACAATGGTATGATGGTAAAGACTGCAGTGGTATGATGATATTCACCATAATTGATTCTGGGAGGAGGCTCAATGAATACCAAAAACAAATTGTTTTAGCTGAAGGGCTTGCAAGTCAGGAGACTTGACACTGACAAATTGACACAAAAGTTCTGGCTTGTGCATGGAGTCCCAAACAAATCTTGAGACAAAATTTTTATCTTTTATGTACTTATTTATTTCTTATGTTTTGTTTTGATTTTTGTTTTGAGACAGGGTCTCACTGTGTAGTTCAGGCTGACCTTGAACTCACTGTGTAGCCTGGGGTGTCCTCAAATTCAGTGATTCTTCTTCCTCAGCCGCCAGAGTGCTGGGATCACAGGCGTGTGCCGTGCCAGGTGTCTGAGACAAGATTTTTGCATCAAAAATCATTGAGTATCAAGTCCAGTGAGTTTCAAAGCAGTTGAGTACCAAGGCACTGCTGTATTCTTTTTTTCTCTATTGAAGTATCTTGGCATCGTTGTCAGAGGTCAATTGACTAAATATGAGAGAGTAATTCTGAACTCTGAATCTCATTCAATGGACTTATATGACCTTATGGTCAGTACCATACTGTCTTGATTATTCTAACTTTGTGGTGAGTTTTGAAGAAGGGAGGTATGTGTCTTTCAAAATTATTATTCTTAGTTTGGCTTTTCTGGGTCATTTGTATTTCCATAGGAATTGTTAGGATTTGCTTGTCAGTTTCTGCATAAAAAACAGGTAAGTTTTCGATAGGGACGATATTGAATCTGTAGATTAGTTGGGAGAGTTTTACTATCTTAATTTTGTCTTCCAGTTCATGAACATGGACTATTTTCTTGTTTCTTTAGTTTGTAGTTGGGCATAGTGGCACATGCTTATTTTCAGCTTCTGGAGTTAATTGCTTGTGCTTCTGTCATTGAATTTATTCCCCCTCTGTGTGGGTGTGTGGGTGTGTATGTGTACATACTGGATATAAATTTATTTCTAATGTTTTATTCCTTCTGGTGCTATCACAAATGAATTCATTTTCTCATTCTTTCTTGAATTATTCATTGGTAGTTGGTACAGTTGTGTTTTGTATATTTTTGTTGTTGTTGTTTTGTTTGTTATTTGAGACATGGTCTGGCTATGTGTAGTTCAGGCTGGCCTTGAACTCACTATGTAGCCCAGGCTGGCCTTGAATTCACAGTAATCCTCCTGCCTCAACCTCAGAAACGCTGAGATTATGCGCCTGTGCCATCCTCCTGGCTGTATATTGTTCTTGTGTCCTGCAACCTTGATGAATTTACTAGTTTTACTAGAGGATCTTAGTGGATTCTTTGGGACTTCCTATATATAAGATGATTTATCTGCAAATATGGGTAGTTTTATTTCTTCCTTTGCAATCTACACAGTATTTATTTCTCTTTTTTTGCAAACTGCCCTCCCTTGAACATCCAGTGATCACAGCAGTGATAAAAGTAGTCATCCTTGTTTTGTTCTTGATCTTAACAGAAAAACTTTCAGTCTTTTGCTAGTGTGGTACTAACTGTGGGGCATTTTTTTTTTTTCCCAGATGAATTCTTGATTGAGGAAGTTCCCTGTTGTTCCAAGGTTGTTGAGTCTTTCTGTCATGAATGGCAAATGGATTTTGTCAAATACTTTTTTTTTTTTTAGAGAAAAAAAGCAAAACTGATTAAAGGGTAGAAATAATACAGAATTTAAAAAAATAACAGTAAGAAATGACTAGTCAATAAAAATAACAGTGAGAAATCACTAGTTGATAAATTACATATTGTTATCTTAGAAGTAGTTGTTCAAATTATAAAATCAAAGCATAAAAATGAACAGTGACAGTGCAAACTTCTGTTTGATGAACTAACAAAAACTTAGTAATATGGTTCTCTGTCTTGCACACTTAATCATACATGCAGTTATATCCTTTAGAGCACTTTCTTTCCCTTTCATTATTACAATATTATTATACATTTTGGATCTTATTACTCTTTCAGTTTATTATTTATCACACTAGAGATAATACAATATTTAAAAATGTGAGTTTGATTTATTTCACTTACAAGGATAGTCTCAAGTTGCCTCCATTTACCTATAAAAGCCTCAAGATCATCTTTTTTATAGCCGAATAATATTCCATTGTATAAAAATACCACATCTTTTTCATCCATTCTGCAGTTGATGGACATTTTGGTTGTTTCCAACATTTAGCTGTTGCAAATTGCACTGCTATAAACATAGGGGCACATATATTGCTGTGATATGACATTTTCCGTTTTTCTGGGAAAATCCCCAGGAGGGAAATAGCTAGATTGAATGGAACTTCCAATCCTAGTTTTTTGAGGAATCTTCATACTGATTGTCAGATACTTTTTGTCTGTTGAGATGATCATTTTTTTTTTCTTTATTGATTATATTGATTTTTGGGTGTTAACTCAGCCTTACATAATTTTAATATATAAATTTCACTTCCTCATTGTATGTAATCCTTTTTAAGCACTGAATTTGGTTTGCTAACTACTTTGTTGAGGAATTTAGTGTTTATATTTGTAAGAGATACTGGTCCTTAAATTTCTTGACATACACTTGTCTGGATTTGGTATCATGCTAATATGGCCTCATAGAATGCATTGTTGCCTCCTTTTCTGTATTTTGGAGGAGTTTGTGAAGAACTGGTACTGTTGTCCCTTCACATTCACAGGGAATGGGTTCCAGGATCCCTGTAAACACTAAAAACAAGATTTTCAAGTTCATTATACAAACTGGTACAACAGCCTACCCAAATTTTCTTCCACATAGTTAAAATCACCTCTAGATTACATCCCTCATATATTAGTTCTGTATATTTTCAGTACAAACAGTTTCTTTCTGAATAGTTTTGATTCACGGTTGAATGTAAGTATATGGAATCTGTAGATAGAGAGGGCCGATTTGTTATAGTCAGGGTTTATGAGGGAAACAGTTTAATACAGGACACATTATTTATAGGATTATTTTATAATCACTGCAAGAGTTAAAAGAAAGTGTAAGAGATCTGTCCACACACTGGAGACCCAAAGAATCCAGTTGAAGGCCTGGATCCCATGGCAATGCCTCATGCAAGTCTATATCAAGGACCTGCGCTGTGAAGGCCCAAAGGTCAGTGGTGGAAGCTAGAAAGTCTGCACTAGCAAGATTAAGGATCTGTACCAGCAGGCTGAGGGATCTGCACTGGAGCCAGGAAGCCATCCTCAAAGTAAAGACCAGGGCTCCCCCAAAAAGAACTGCAACCATCCTCAGCAACAGCAAGATCCCGAGCTCTTCTGATGGTGATACTAGGCAAGTTTGTATCAGGAAGCCAGGCATGGTGGTGCACTCCTGTAATCCTAGCACTTGGGAAGCTGAGGTAGGAGGATCATTGTGAGTTCGAGACCAGCCTGGGCTACAAAGTGAGCCCAAGGCCAGCTTGAACCACATAGCGAGACCTTGCCTCAAGAAAGGCAAAAGAAAAAAAGTTTGTATCAGGAAAGCCAGTGCCACAGGCTTCTCCAGGAGAATCAGCAGCAGCACCATCTACCCCTCCAGTTTTCTTTTTAATGCTGTTGGCAACAATCCTCAGGTGGGACCTCCACACCCAGCACTGTGCTGATTCAGTTCAGCTGGGTGTTACAAATTGACCACCAGTTGTCAATTCACCACAAAGTGTATTTAATTTTTTTGTTTTTTTTTGAGGCAGAATCTCACTATTATGTTTAGGGTGGCCTTGGACTCACTGTGTAGCCTAAGATGGCCTCAAATTTGTGTTAATCCTCTAGCCTCAGCCTTCTAAATGCAGGGAATACAAGTATGTGCCACCACTCCTGACAGCTGTATTAATTTGAAAAGAAAATATCTGGTAAAATTTACTGGTGAAGCCACCTGAATTTGGAGTTTTCCTTGTAATTGTCGTGAAAAATACATGAAATTTACATCTTACTTAAAAATGTACAGCTTAGTACCCTTAAGTACATTTGTGTTGTGTAGCCAATCTCCACAACTCTTCATCTTGCAAAACCGAAACTATACCATTTAAAAGCAGCTGTCCATTCCCAACTTCCCTAGCCCCTGGCAACTAACTGTCTGTCTGTCTGTCTGTCTGTCTGTCTTTCTCTCTGTCTCTCTGTCTTTCTCTCTGTCTCTCTGTCTCTCTTTCATTCATTCTTTCTGTACTAGGGATTGAACTCACAACCACGCACTTACAAGGCAGGTGCTTATGCCGTTGAGCTAAATATCCAGCCATTTTCACTTTCTATCTCTATGGTTTTGACTGCTCTAAACTGCTTCATATAAGTGGAATCACATAGTACTTGACTTTTCGTGACTGGATCACAGCATACTATCTTCATGTTTTGTTCATGCTATAACCTGTGTCTGAATTTCTTTCCTTTTTAAAGGCTGAATATTCCATTATTTGTATCATACTTGGTTTACCCCTGTCTGTCAGTGTGCACCCATGTTGCTTTTATCTGTTGGATCTTGTGAGTAAAGCTGCTATGAACATGGATATAAATCCTCTCTTTGAGACCTTGCTTTCAGTTTTGGGGAGTGTGTATACCCGGAAGTGGAGGAGCTGGTATACTGTTTTCCATAGCAGTGATATCAGTGTACATTCCTACCAACAGGAGATAAATGTTCTGATTTCTCCATGTCTTCACCAACAGTTGTTATTACCTGTTACTATCTGTTTTTTTTTTTTGATGGTAGTCATCATAATGGGTATGAAGTGGTTGTTTCCTTTTTTTCTTTTTAGAGACAGCGTTCAGGCTGGCCTTCCACTCACTGTATAGTTCAGGGGTTTTAATTTGTGGTGATCCTCCTGCCTCAGCCTCCTGAATGTGGGGATTACAGGTGAGCGCCACCATGGCTGCCTGCATTTTTATGAATGATTAATTGGAAGTGAGGTGGCTACTGTTTCTTTCAGATGATGTCAGCCTCCTGGAAAATGAAATGTCAATCTAGTTGCTAGAAGACTCTTGAGTGGGTATGTGATTAGTAATTACTTGATTGGCCAGGTGTGGTGGCACACACCTGTAACCTAGAACTTGGGAGGCTGAGGCAGAAGGATCACCATAAATTCAAGGCCAGCCTGAGCTATACAGTGAGTTGAAGGTCAGCTTGAACTACATAGGGAGACCCTGTCTCTAAAAAACAACAAAACATGACTTGGCAATGGACTTGGGAGTGTGGCTGAGTGGTAGAACGGTGGAGGGACATGATTTGCCTGTGTGGGCTCTAGGCCAGGTAGTAAAATTAAAGGAAAAGAATTCAAATACTTTTGAGCTATCTGTTATAAACTAAGAAAGTGGCCTAAAGCCATTATAGGATATTTCTTGAAGATGCACACGTATACTAAGATATGGTAGCAATTTATAAATTTATGGATAATTTACAAAAACATTCTAGAAGGGAGAAGTAGGTAGACAGGTGGTTAGTGACTGGGTCTCATTATGTAATTTAGGCATGACTGAAACTCACTATGTCTAGCCTGGGAATGTTTTTTTTTTTTAAAGTTTACTGTTATTTTGGATACCAAAGACCTTAACTACCTTCCCAACTGGAAGCAATACCTTACTTGGGTAAGCATAGAAGATTCTCCTCCATCCCCACAATACTGACTGCTTATTGGTATTGATTTTTGTCAAATACATACATGTAAATTAATGTTATATAATCTTATGTTACTTTTTTCATGCTTTTTAAAAAACAGCTGGGGGCATAGTTCAGTGGCACAGTGGCAAATGTGAGGGCCTGAACTCAATTCCCGGTATAAAAAAAATTTAGTTCCTTTCTCAGGGTGTTGTTTTGTTTTGTTTTTGAGACAGGGTCTCATTCTATGGTTCAACCTGCCCCTAAACTCACTATATAGCCCAGGCTGCCCTCAAACTTTGCAGTAGTCTTCCTACCTCAGCCTCCCAAATGCTAGGATTGCAGCACATGCCACCATGCCCAGCTGCCCCTTTCCAATTTTTTTAAATGGATTTATTGGAATATACATAAAAGCAAACAGTGGAGCATGCTGAAATGTGTTAAGTTCTAATTTTGACTCATGAGGAAAAGAACGTTAAGATTTCCCAAACTAAGTATGTAAATATGCTCACATATCAAAAATAATTCATGTAATATTTCCTGATAACCTGCTAAGAATACCCAATTTCTTTAGTCTTTTTTTTTTTTTTTTTTCTTTTTGAGACAGGGTCTCTATGCAGTTCAGGCTGGCCTTGAGCTCACTTTGTAGCTTAGGCTGGTCTTGAACTCACAATGATCCTCCTGCCTCAGCCTCCTGCATGTTGGGATTACAGGCGTGAGCCACCACGCCTGGTTTAGTCTTTTTTATTTGTAGGAATTTAGATAAATGTATTTGTCATAATTTTAAGTGGTTGAGCTGGACGTCGTGGTGCACACCTGTGTCCCAGCATTTGGGAGTCTGAGACAGGAGGATCACTGAGTTTGAGGCCATCCTGGGCTACATGGTGAGTTCAAAGTCAACCCAAACTACATAGTGAGACCCTGTCTCAAAAAAACCCAAAACAATGATGATGATATGATAACAGTAATTGTAAATGATTGGTCCTGAGACCCAGGAACGTCTGTGGATGTGTTTATAATTTAAAGAGATTGGCATCAAGGATGGTAACCAGCCCTTTCTTAATATGGATAGTAGTTGCCTACAAAGTCAGAAGGACTATGGTGTATGTGATTTAGCAAGACTTAATAAACATGACTTAGGTTACCTGTATCCTGGCCATCGTAATGGTTATCATACTGTGATATAACTCTGAGTTCAGGGCAGGACATGAAGAAGATATCTTTGAGGTTTGTCTTCCGAGACACTGGGAATTTGCATCTTTCTTAGTCTGTTTTGTGTTGCTGTAACAAAGCACATGAAAGTGGGTACTTTATAAAATAAAGGTTGATTTAGTTCACAGTTCTGTAGGTTTAAGAGTATGATGCGAGGATTTCCTTGTCCTGGTAAAGTCTTAATGGCAAACAGCAGGAACACATCAAGAAGAGATCACTTGGTAATATAGGAAGACTGGAGAGGGGCCAGGCTCTCTTTTTATGATAACCCAGTCTTTTTTGGGTTGGGGGTTGGTACTGGGAATTATACCCAAGGCCTTCCTACTGAGTTACATCCACCATGTCCCCCCCCACTTTTTATTTTGAGATTGGTATTTGCTCAATTGCCAGATGACCCAGGCTGGACTCAAACTTGAGCTTTTCCTGCCTCAGCCTGCCAGAGTATTGGAGTTACATGTGTCTGCCACCTTGGCTGACAACCCAGTCTTGTGGGAACTGATACACTATCAGACTTGACCCACTCCCACAAATGAGCATTAATGCTTTCATGAGGGTAGAGAGCCTATGATCTAATTACTTTACACTAGGCCTGGTGTAAAGTACCACCACTCAGTACACCACCACACTGGGGACTAAGCCTCTGTGCATTGACTCTCTGGGCAACAAACGGTACCATCATCCCAGGCAGATATGGAGGGCCTACTGTATTGCCATAACATTAGGCTCTCAGAGCTGTTAAGAAATTTCAGACAGTTTTTACTTTCACATGGGTTTCAAATCCATGGACCTAGAATTTCCTCTTCTGCCATGAAATGTTGGATAACAGATACAAGATAGCATTTGCTAATTGCACAATTATATCGGTAGATGCAGGAAATACTAAAAGTTTATAGAGTATTGATGTGTTTAAAAAAGGTCTCTTGGAGGTAGTGACATATAAGGAAAGAGTGTAATAGATGAATATGGAAGAGGGTAAGAAAACATAAGAAGGACAAATAGGAAAGACTTGACCTGCTTGCTATAGTACTTTAATGGGGAGGAAATGTTGTGCCAAAAGTGGAATACTTGAGGAATGATTTGATAAGCGATAAATTATAAAGATGGGTAGGAGTAATGATTGAGTGTCTTAAAGTAATCTAGTAATAATGTGATAAATACTATCAAGGAAAACTCAGCAGGGCTCTGATGGATAGTGGAAGACATCTAGGAAGTTAAGGATGACTGGTATTGTGTTGCTTGGAGGAGTTAAGACCACCCTGAGTTCATGTGTATAGGGATTTCAAGGTGGAGAGGAGGCATCTGTAAAAACAGATCATTGGCGTAATAGAACTTTAGTTCTTCACAGAATTCAAGAGAACTTTCCAGAATGGTGAGTGACAACATTTGAACTATTTAATCCTTCCTATGCAATGGGTATTGGATTGGTGTTATGGTTAGTACCTTCTCTGCAAGTAAGATCTTGATGGAGAAGGTTTTAAGATCAGGAATTAAAGAGGAAATGCTAATCTAGGAAGAGAGCAGCCAGATTACAGAAGATGTTAACGCTTCAGAGAGACTTTGAAGTAGAATAGGGAGGAAAAGGTAGTTCTGGAGACTAAGACCTTGATGTACTTAATGTAATCAAGAAAAAACTAAATGTCTGAAAAAATGTATATTTTTAATTACAGTAAAAGACACATTACCATTAATCCTCAAAATACTCCCCCTTTCCTTTAAACACATGTACATCATTCTCTCTTTTTTTGGTGGCGGGGACAGGGTCTTGCTCTGTAGATCAGGCTATCCTTGAATTCATTTTGTAGCCAAGGTTGTTCTTGAACTCACAGTGATCCTCCTGCTTTAGTACTGGGATTACATCTTATTATTTTATTTGTTTTGAAAGGAGGGGTCTCAATATGCAGTACAGGCTGTCCTTGAACTCAGTGTTCCTAAACTGACCTTGAACTCATGGTGATCATCCTTAGCCTCATAAGTACTGAGATTATAGGCATATGCCACCATGCTGGCCTATTCCAATGTTCTTAATACTTTCAGATGGAGTTCTCTTAAGTCCTCTTTCATAAATGTGGTTAGTTGCACTGTCATGGCTGCCTTGATGTCCTGAATCAGTTCAAAATGTTTACTTTTGATAGTCATTTTGATTGCAGGGAGAGCCAGAAGTTGGACAGTGCTAGATCCAGTGACTTAGGTAGATAAAGACACAATAGTTTTGACTAACCTACCTTTCTGTTGGATGGGATTTGGCAGCAACACTGATAAAATTTTTGATCAGACCTCATAAAGATACAAAAGAGGACTTCAGAACTGCTTCAGAAAGTCACAAAAATGATAGAGTAAGTGTGTTCAAAGTTAAAGGAGAGTATTTTGAGGGGAATTAGTATTAGGCAATGTGTCTTTTACTGTAATACATTTGTCTGTCTGTCTGTCTTTTGACACAGGGTCTCTATATGCCGTTATGCAATTCAGGCTGGCCTTGGGCTCATTTTGTAACCCAAGCTGGTCTTGAACTTGTAGTGATTCTCCTGCCTCACCTTCCTGAGTGCTGGAATTACAGGAATGTGCCACCACTCCTGGCTTGTAACACATTTTTAAATGTAAACATTCACTACATTTTATTTTATATATTTATGTCTTAGGACAAGATCTCACTTTGTAGTGCAAGCTGATCTCGAACTGTCAGTGATTGTCCCCGCCACAGCTTCCTGAGTGCTGGGATTATACATGTATGCCACCACACCTGGCCATTCACTATATTTTAATCATACCTTGTAAATAAGAGGTGGTTCATCTGCTGAGATAGAAAGAATAGCGTTGAGAATTTGAATAGTGTAGGACAGGTTTGTGACTATATTTAGGAGTCATTACAGAATACAGAAAAAAAATGCTGAATGAAATTAGTGGCCATGGTCAGTACGACTTCATATGTTTTATGACTAGCAATACTTAGTGGTTCTGATTGAGGGAGAAAGAAAGCAGTTTGCAGGGTTATACAAAGTTGGGTTAGTTTTTCTAGATTGCCTAGAGACTGTTGAAATACTTGGCTCTCAGATAGGGACATCGAGAAAGCAAAAAGTGAAAGTGAGCAAAGCTGTAAAGAGAAATTGTTTAGAGAAGATGGAGCAGTACCAAATGGAATATAGATTTAGAGCCTCTCCAAGAAGTGGAGGGAGGGAGGACAATGTGAAACAGTTCCAGGAACTGAGACCTCTAGGTAGAAGATGAATTTTTATTGTGGACGTTTCTGTATTAGAAACACCACACACACAGAAAAATATGAACTAGGTGTAAATTACAGAGCAGGATATCAACTTATACAGCAGATTCCAGTTTACAAATGGCTTTTACGTGTTTCGCATCATCCTCAATAGTCCTGTGATTACATGGGTAAGGTAGATTCTATAATTCTGTATTACAGAGGATGAAGTTGAGGCATACCACAAGGAACCTGCCCAAAGATTGTGCAGTGCAGTTACCCTTCTATAGCCATAGGTTCTATGTTTATAGATTTGATCAACTGCAGATCAAAATATTTGGAAATCAGCCAGGTGTGGTGGTATATGCCTGCGTTCTTAGCACCCTGGAAGGCTAAGACAGGCGAGTCCTAAGTTCTAGCCCAGCCTGTACTACTTAGTGACTCAGCAACATTCTGACTCAAAAAAAATTAAAATTGTGTAGTTCAGTGCACAAAAGACCCTGAGTTGGATCCTCAGTACTAAAAAAAAAAAAAAAAAATCAACCCACCCAACAATGGGAAATAAATTTCATCAGTATCAAATATATGTGAACTTTTTCTTATTATTCCCAAAACAATGCAGCATATAAAACTTTACATAGCAATAATTTAAAGTACACGGGAGGCTAATATCAGGGATTTGAGGACCTGTAGATTTTAGTATCCACAGGAAGGCTTGGATTCAGTCCTCATGGATACCAAGGGAAGACTACATACAGTAGAATGGTAACTGAAGTCAAAATCATAGGTTCATTTTGTTGTTATTCATAGTGGAACAATGGGGCTTAATGTAAAAAAATTTTAAAATGCAATTTTGAAAAGTAGAAATGTAGCCTTTAATCCCAGCACTTGGGAGACTGAGGCAGGAGGATCCCAGTGAGTTCAAGGCCAGCCTGCACTGCATAATGAGACCCTGCCTCAAAAAAACAAAATGGGCTAGAGATATAGCTCAGTGGCATAAGCGCCTGCCTTGCAAGCACACAGTTGTAAGTTCAATCCCTGGTACCAAAAAGCAAAACAAAACAAAAACTGCAACTCTCACCCTCATTCTCCATTGTTAAGTTTAATATATAGTTTTCCATATGCTGATACATACATACAGATACCTTTTAAAGTTTTTCCTTTTTATCACTTAATATATTGTGAAATAATTTCTAAACACATTTATCATTTCTGTTAGCTATATTCCATTTTTGAGGAGTTACCATTTACAACTGATTCCTAGAAGTTTGAGATACTTGTTTTTAATTATTAAATAATGTAGCTGGGCGTGGTGGCACGTACCTGTAACCTCAGCACAGAGGAGTCTGAAGCAGGAGAATTGCCAGGAGTTGGAGGCCAGACTGGGTGACATTGTGAGACTCTGTCTCAACAAACAAACAAATGGAAAAAACTTAAATAATATTGTAACACGCATGCTGTTATACATATATTTGGTATCCTTGTTAATTACTTCCATAAAGTAATCTTAACATTCAAATTACTAGATCAAAGAGCACCCCATGTTAGAAATTTTGATATCCATTTTCATTAAATTTTTTCATAAAAGGGTATTTCTGTGTTATTATTCATTTATTTGCCTATGAATAATGAAGTTAAGTATTAATAATGAGGTTAAGTATTTTTCCATAGGCTCATTGGGGCTAGATCTGCTTCAAAATCCCATGCTTATTGTGGTGCATCCCTGTAACCCTAGCTACACAAATTTCCTATGGAGAAGGATTCCAAGTTTGAGGTGAGCCTGGGCGACTTAGTGAGACCCTGTCTCAGATATAGCTCAGTGGTAGAGCACCTCCTGGATTTGATCCCTAGGACTGCAGGAAAGGAGAAAGTATGTGCTCTTGTGCTGAGGTACAGGTGGGAAATTCAAAAAGACAAGAGTAGGGCGTTTATATTTCAAATGAAATAAAACAGCTCTGCTCAGGGGTAGCATTGTAGGTCAGAGAAATGCCACTTGATCCTCTTGTTCCACCAGGAAAGAGTGTGGACAGGAATACTGCTCTCCTCTCCCTACCAGAAGATGGAATACCAGCTTCTCACGTTTTTAGTAATACACTGCGTCTTTTTTAATTTTTAAAATTAATTTTATTGATACAATTTTAGATATACATAGGAAATTTGTACTGTATATGACATCTTGCTGCTGCTTTTTTCCCATTCCCTTACCTTCCTTCCCTCAACCCCTTCTCCCCTCATTTACAAAAGCTTTGTTTCCATTTTCTATTTTTTCTTGTCACATTTTCTATTTTTTTCCTTCTCCCTCTCCCCTCTCTTGTTCTCCTCATTTGCACATTTTCTTCCCATTACCCAGTATCTATTATACATTTTGGTCATTTGGGTCCTTATTTACCCTTTGGGTTTTTCACATAAGAGAAACTATGTAATATTTGACCTTGTGTGAGCAATTTATTTCACTTAAAAGTATGGTCTCAGTGTGCAACCATTTACCTAAAAATGTCTAAAGTATTCTCTTTTTAAAATGTTACTTAAAAACAAAATAATACAGGGTCTCACTGTGTAGTTCAGGCCAGCCTTGAACTGACTGCTTAGCTCTTGTGGTAGTCTTCCTGATTCAGCCACCTGAATGCTGCAAGGTAACTTTTTAAAAGGTTAAACATTTCCATAGTCCAGTCTTATTCTCACTGTCTACATCATTATATCTACCTATCTAGTTAACCTTAGTTTTTTGTGAATCCTTGTTCTATTGTAGAAAGACAAATCTATCCCAGTGTTCCTTCTTACACAAAAAGCATCTTGTTAAAAAACATATTTTTTTGTATTGATGCAGAGTGTAGCACTAATTTTGTCACAAAGACACAGAAACATGGGTCTCAATATTTCTATTGAATTAATTTTAATTTTGTGAGTTTTATTAATGAAAACTTAACAAAAATAACAAAAATTACTTTTAATGTTTATTCTTTGTAAAAAAGTATCACAATTTTCAGCATGAACTGTTTTTTGGTGTACAGAGTAAAAAAGAACAATATAAATTCATATATGAACTGCAATGAGAATACCAGTAACACTTTACAAAAAAATAATCTTCAATTGTCACACTCAAGGCAGTCTGCACACATGACAACAGCGTGTTCCACACATATATAATGCTTACACTGACAACACATATGTTTTGCTTCTGTGGCCTTTTTGTAGGACATACTTGATATCTCACTGGTCTTGCTGTTTTGTCAGGAGGTGCTTATTATACAGTGTAGTTAACAGGAACATGAAATATCAATAAAATATAGTATTAAATTCTTACATGTATTGTGTGTTTGGAATAGACATCAACATTTTCATATCAGCTGTGTACTTGTTTACAGAATTTAAAAGATAACATCAGAAATAAATTCCTATATGAACTACAATGAAACTATCAATAGAACTCTACAACAAAAATAAACTTTGCTTCATGCCCAAGGCGGTCTTCTTCACACATTACAACTATGTGTTCCTTGCACATGTCTTGCTTACACTGACAGCATGTGTGCTTAGCTTTTCTTTCCTGAGTGGTAGTATTGTCACCTCTCTTCTTATTTTGTTAGGAGCTTCCTGCTATATTGTAAAACATGCACTTAGCAAAGAAATAAGATAGGGCTGGGGATTTAAGCTCAGCGGCATAAGCGCCTGCCTTACAAAGAAATAAGATCAATAAAATAAGCTATCAAATATGTAATGTGTTTAGAATAGACATCAACATTTTCACATCAACTGTTTACTTCCTTACAAAACCTAAAAAATAACATCAAAAATAAAAATCTCTGTAAACTACAGTACAAATACAAACGTCTACCACAGAAATAAGCTTTGCTTCAACTACAATACTTAAGGCCATCTTCACACATGACAATTGCATATTCCACACACAAGGTGTCGTGTACACTTCTAGCACGTATGTTTTGTTTTCCTGTCCTTTCTTGTAGGGCACAGCTGACATCTTTTTTTGTTTTCCTGTTATAGTAGGTCTTTGGGATGCTGTGCCTGCCTCTGTCACTCTGTCTGAGCTGTGTCAGCTCTCCCAATTGCACCATAATTTTTTTTTTTTTTGCATAATTCCCTGAGGAGAAACATTTTATAAACTATCAAACTATTTGTGGCACCCATGTTTAGGGTCAAATAAAACACAACCATTAGCCAGTGCTTTGTGTTTCAAATGACATCATAGTTGCTACATAACTCAGAAACATCTCCACATTCTGTTTTGTTGTTGAAATTTCCATCTCAGACTTCCATTTTGTTGAGTTTCCCTATCAATATTTCCACTATGGTGAAATGTTGACTCAGTTTTTTTTGCTGTTTACAAGGCCAGTGTTATATCTTTCTGAAATCCAAAGATTGTACTATACAGTTCTGTTTTGCAATTGCAACATTTCTGGAATTTGTGCTTTGTTTTTGCATCCAGTTCTTGTCCTGGTTAACTTGTCTGTTAGCAAATGTAACATCAGTTGGAAAATTGTTGAATGTCACATTCTGATGAGTTTGGGAGATGGGAGCAACAAGTCTGTTCACAGCATCATTTGATTTATTACTATATATGAATGAGGACCTGTTGGCTGAGTTCCAGGATATATGCCTAAATTAAAAGCATAAGTCTTTTATATTCCTGTGGTTACCATGAGAAATCTGTGCTAAGCACAGCAGACCTATGAAGGCTTTCAGGTCAGCTGGTGAGGTATCATAATAAATACATTTTTGAATATGGCTGTTGATGCACATGAAATGTTTTACTTGCATCTCAGCTTTTGTGTATTTCACAGCATCATGCAGCATATTGTCTCTTATAATTTCCAACATTGAAGGGCAGTGCTGGCATTCTGTCCAATACATTTCACCCCTGTTAAGACCCTCACTATATTTTTGAACCTAGTTCTAACATTGAATCTTTCCATTTGGTGGCATGACCATTTTGCAAGATATCAACTAGTCAAATATGTATTCACACTGTTGTTCTCGTCTTCATCTGAATTAAAGAGGATTACATCAGTACCTGTGTCTGTATCAGTTGACTCTTGCCCTGTTTCACTGTCACTAGAGCATTGGCTGACATGGCCAATGTTAAAGTCGTCATCATTGTCCTATACCTACACTACTCTTCTGTTAGGAAAGCATGTATTTTACCTTAATGGATCATATTCATCCATAGATGAGTAATCTGATGATTCACTTTTGACCTCCTCCAAAACTTGTAAACCTAGTCTTTCATGTGCTACTGTACTGAATTACACTACTTCTACAAGAAAAATCAAAAGAAAACTTTGGAAAAAAAAAAAATCCTGGAGTGGGGTATGTCTGTTGGATACTCTGTGATGCCCAGGCAAACATACTCAAAACCAGTTAGAGGATAACATGGGTAAGAATCCCATTTTGCCACTTTTGCACATGTGAACATACCTTGCTGTTTGTCATATCAACTCGGTGAACACAAAAGATTGTTTCCTGTGTCCCTCAGGGAAAGGTATTGAGATGCACTGCCATCTACTTTTTTTTTTTTTTTTTGTGGGGGGGTGTTTACCAGAAATCACACTCAGGACCTTGCCAGGCAGGTGCTGTGCCTTCTGAGTTGTATGCCTGGCTCTCTGGCTACTATTATGCTAAAGTACAACTTTACAGTAGGAAAGTGAAGGATGGGTCCACTGGACCCAATGTTATACTCAAAATATTTTAGGGCTATCCCATCAATTTTTTTTTTTAGCAATTTTTTAAAATAGGAAAGCCATACTCCATGTATACAAACATAAAACTGGACATAAATTCCCTACCAGTAAGCCAAACTACAAACTAAGTGGAATTAAAATTAAGTGACATAGCCTTTCTGAAACTAATTAGACATTTAACATGATTTAAGTAGTGACTACCGAGGTACAGGTTTCTTGTGGGTTTACTGTTCCTATACTTACACTGTAACCTATGTCCAATTCAGTTTACCACTGCTTTTCTATAGTCCAACCTAGTTGTGTTTACTTTTTTCTATTTTTCAATAACATTTCCTACTTATCATGTTTATCCTTACTATAGAATGAGTTTTTCTTTTGTTCACTGATAACATCCCAAGTATCTAGAACACATCTTGGTACATAATGAGTTCTCAAATACATGAATTCTTAGGCACATTCAATTTTGAGAACTATTGGCTGAGGATGTGGGGGCTGTAGACATAAGCGCAAGTGAGAAGAGGTTGGTATCTTGATTAAAGAGCAAGGTCTATGAAGATCAACCATGATTTGGAAGGAGGCTAGCAGGGCTGGTAGTGGAATGGTTGGGAGAGTTAGAAGGTGACTTTGGTCCAAGGTACTTCCTAGGACCTGGAGATTAGGCTAAAGGCAGTACTGTTTATACAGTCATGACTCCAACTGTGCCATCTGTGGCAGCTCCTTAGCTTTTCAAGATGGAGGGAAATACAAAACTTGGCCTTTTTTGGTGCTTTCCCTATCTTAATCAAGTTTTATTTCTAAACTTAGAACTTATTTCAGGAATGACAGAAGAACCACTGCACTCAGGTTTTCTCACTATTAATATAATTAGAAATTTTTAAATGGTAATTTTTCAGTGCTTGAAAGAAGAGAACTCTCATTAACCAAAGTACATAGCTGACTAATACACTTGTATCCTTTTTGTTTGTAGAGAGGTTAGATTGTTTTCAGGATGAGGCAATGTAAACTGCAGTATAATTTTGCCTAGTTCTGACAGTCTTAGGTGAACTTTGGCTTAGCCTGAAACATTAGTTTGGTGTGGCAGAATCTTAAGAGAATTTGAGCAAGCTTAGTCTTCCATTAAAAATGGTGTGACAAAAAAAAAAAAAGTGCGTCTAGACAGTTACCAACTTCTCTTCAGGTATGCTCTGCAATTAGCGTTGAATGATATCTCACTTCCACCTGCGGGGAGAAGGTGGGCAGCCCGACTGTGTGGAGAATTGTAAATTCTAGCAGAATGAAGACTACTGTAATTTAATAGGTGCATTTGTTGGGAAGATATCCCCTTTACTCACGGTACGGGGGACTGAATCCAGGGCCTTCACACTGAGGTACATCCATAGCCCTTTTTAATTTTTTAGTTTATGATAGTCTTATTAAGTGGCTAAATTGCCCGGGCTGGGCTTGACCTTGTGGTCCTTTTGCCTCAGCTTCCCAAAGTACTGGGATTACAGGTATATACTGTCATACCCAGATTGAGGGTAATTTAAGGGAGTTAAGCTTTGAGAGAAGAGAGGAAGTAGTTATTTAGATGGTGCCATGCTGTTTTTAAATGAAAAGTTTGCATAACTTTATTAACTTCTAGTGCTTTCACTTAGTCTGTTTTAGGTTTCTTCTATAAACTTTTCAAGTTAGTAAGGCCCTTGGGTACCTTTCTTATTTTCTCTAACATTTTCTTTCTGGAAGTTCACTGGTTATTTACAGAATAGATCTGGACATGATTTTAAAAATCCTTTATTCTAATTCTACCTGTAGTTCCTACAAATCCAAGGGTTAGGTCTAGATTGGAAGAGCTAAATATTTTGCCATCTTGGCTGAGATTTCCTAGGCTGAGGGTGCTAGACTGTATTAATGATCTCATTCTCCCTTTCTTCTATCTTATCCTATCTTATCCTGTCCCCATCTCCCTTACTATTTCCTCCTCTTCCCCTTCCATTTGACTCCTTCTGTCTCTCTTCTCTATACTTTTTAATTTTTCCTTTCTTATTTGTTTTCTTTTCTCATTTTCGGCCACATAGTTTTCCCCAGTCAAGGGAAGAGTTGGTGATGCAAAGATGTGACAACAATCCATATGATCTGAGGTGTACAGGTAGACTATTCTTTGACCTTAAGACATGCTGATCATGCTCTTTTCCTAGGACGCTCACAATTGTATTCCTGAGCTGGACAGTGAGACAGCCATGTTTTCTGTCTATGATGGACATGGAGGTAAGTTTAGCAGATCACACTGGTAACTTTGTAGGACCCCCAGTTCCAAAGTTTACAGGGCAAGAAGAGGTCCTTTTTCTTTTCCTTTCTAGGGTTCTGATCCAGAAATGTCATTGCGGGTGGGGAGCTGGTGTTTTTTTTTTTCTTTTTTCTACCCCTCTTTTTTCCTCAGTAGAGTGTTACATTGGTTAATAACCCACTTAGGCCTTCATCTAAAAGTTGTCTTCCTACATTAAGACCCCCACCCCAGATCTACATGTACAGGTTAGCAAAGACAAAGGATATACTCCTGAGAGAGGTGATGATGAAGTCCACTTTGTGGCTCAAAACATCCCAAACTTTGTCCTCAGACCTGTCATACCTATATAGGTTTCAGATATTCATCCTTGCTGTCCTTAGAGTTTACTCCAGTATGGTAAATAAATATTATATTACTTGCTACGAATGGAAAGCAGTGCTTCAGGTGACCTAACCTTTCCTCTAGGGGAAGAAGTTGCCTTGTATTGTGCCAAATATCTTCCGGATATCATCAAAGATCAGAAGGCCTACAAGGAAGGCAAGCTACAGAAGGTCTGTCCATAATGTTTTTTTTTGTTTGTTTGTTTTTGGTACTGGGCATTGAACTCACGACCTGTGCTTGTTAGGCAAGTGCTTGTGGCGCTAAATTAAATCCCTGGCCTTGTCTTTCCATAATGTTCATTCTCCATTTTGTGACATTTCCCTTGTTTCTAAGCTTTTCCTTTGTTTTTGCTCTCATGTGCTATTTAATTACTACATTTCTTGTTTAAAAATCCTTTGCTTAAACAAGCTTATTCCCACTTAGGTCTTTTTAGACTTACTTTATCATTTCCAGGTTCCTGAATTTGTCTGTGTTTCTTAGTGTGGAAGACCACACTTGAAATGTTTTTGTTTTTGTTTTGTACCGGGGATTGAACTCATAACTTAGAGCTTGCCAGGCAGGTGCTTATGCCGCTGAGCTAAATCCCCGTCCCTCGCACTTGAATTTTTATCCATCTTTGTGCCCAGGATTTTATATATATAGGCAATTCATTTTGTACACATTGTACTTTCTCCTGCACTTGCCTTATACTGTTTTGCTTATATTCAGGCTTTAGAAGATGCCTTTTTGGCTATAGATGCCAAACTGACCACTGAGGAAGTCATTAAAGAGCTGGCCCAGATTGCAGGGAGACCCACTGAGGATGAGGATGAAAAAGAGAAAGTAGCTGATGAAGATGATGGTGAGTGTGGTATCCCATTTGAGAGGAAAATAGCATTTTATTACCAGTTCCTAGAGACCTGGAGAGTGCTCACATTAAAAACTGTATGGTGTTCTCCTGCACTACACGTAGTTATGAAAAGGAAAGAGAATTAACCTTTGTTGAGTGACTAGGTGATAGTTGTAAGCATTTTTATATATATTACCTTTTGTCATTGTGTAGGGGTCTTCCTGGTTCCTGTTATTTATATGACCTTTTGTTTTTATTTTGTTTTAATACCAGATCAGTCATTAGCTCCAGTAGCCAGTCTGTAAGCCTGGACCATAGGCCTAGAGTATCACTGTGGGCTTCCTGGGTCTTTAGCCAAAATAGTGGTTATAGCTTAATTACAACAAATGAAAGCTTAATAATAACAAATGAAAGATGAGAAGGGAAATCCAGTTTATTTGTGTTTCTTTGACGAAGAAGGGGGTAAAAGAAAAAAACCAAAACAGGTCTAAAAAGAAGCTAGGGGATTCTGAGACTTGATGAGTGAGAGGAATATTAGGAGTGGGAGGTTGTGGGGAAGTAGGAATTCAGGCTGCAAGGGATGTCGAGATAGTGAGGGGCTGATCCCATGAGGAGTCTTGCATGGGGGCTCTGATTTAGCCTCTTCCCTGCAGTGGACAATGAGGAGGCTGCATTGCTGCATGAAGAGGCTACCATGACTATTGAAGAGCTGCTGACACGCTACGGGCAGAACTGTCACAAGGGCCCTCCCCACAGCAAATCTGGAGCTGGGACAGGCGAGGAACCAGGGTCCCAGGGCCTCAATGGGGAGGCAGGACCTGAGGACCCATCTAGGGAAGTTCCTTCACAGGAAAATGGCCCTACAGCCAAGGCCCACACAGGCCTTTCCTCCAACTTGGAACGTGGGACTGAGCCAGGCCAAATTGGTGAGCCTGGCACTCCCACTGGTGAGGCTGGGCCTTCCTGCTCTTCAGCCTCCAACAAGCTGCCTCGAGTTGCTAAGTCCAAGTTCTTTGAGGACAGTGAGGATGAGTCAGATGAGGCGGAGGAGGAAGAGGAAGACAGTGAGGTAAGGGCCTGTGAGGGCAGGCAGATACTGAAGATGTAGAGAGGACCTGTTTGGTTACCATCTAGTTTTCAGCTCTCTTCCTTCTCCTGCTCTGATGTCATCCCCGACAAGACCGACTGTATTATGAGCTTTAGCCTTCTTGAGTGCATTATCTCCACCATCACAAATACCATTAGCCCTCTTACCTCTTCCTTTGTCAACAGTATAACAGATCTAGTTCTCACCTTTTTGAGTCTGTCTCCAAGAAGGAGAATAAGAAGGTGGTTATTGTTACTTTGGATATTCGGGTGTTTTCTTCTCTGGACAATGTGTTTTCTGGCCATGTTACCCAGAAGGTGCTTTTTGCCGGCAGGCCTAGCCTTTTCCAGGACTTCTTGCTGATGATGCTGAGCCCAGTTTGTCCTATTTCTCTCCTCCCCCAGCCTTTCATGATTATATGGTTGTGTCATTCACTGTTTTCAGGACCTGTGGTCAGTCAGGTCCTTTTGTGTTCTGATGAGATGGGGGGAGAGAGAGGGTAAGGGTTCATTCCAGTGTCAGCAGCCTGGGATCCTCCTCCTGGCAGGAATGCAGTGAGGAAGAGGATGGCTATAGCAGCGAGGAGGCAGAGAACGAGGAAGATGAGGATGACACTGAAGAGGCCGAAGAGGATGATGATGAAGAAATGATGGTGCCAGGGATGGAAGGCAAAGAGGAGGTGTGTGGAAATGTGTGTGGCAAATCTTTTGGGGGTAGAATTACCTAGAAAGGAGAGGGCGTACACTGCTGTCTCTGAGCAGATGGAATCTATGCTTTTCCTGTTTGTTAAAAGCTGTAGCATAAATGACTGGTCAAGAGTGAGGAGGAAGTTGTGTCCAGAAGCTCCTGCAATGCTTCCTTTTTTCCTCTTAAGCCTGGTTCTGACAGTGGTACAACAGCAGTGGTGGCTCTCATACGAGGAAAGCAATTGATTGTAGCCAACGCAGGAGATTCTCGCTGTGTGGTGTCTGAGGCTGGCAAAGCTTTAGATATGTCCTATGACCACAAACCTGAGGATGAAGTGGAGCTAGCACGCATCAAGAATGCTGGTGGCAAGGTCACCATGGATGGACGAGTCAACGGAGGCCTCAACCTCTCTAGAGCTATTGGTAAGGGCTAAAAAACTATGGGAATGATTTCCAGGTTCTTACTTTCTGTCCTAGACTGCCTAGCAGCAAACTTGAATCTTTATAGCCCTTATACTTTTTAAAGTATTTTCATATTTTTTACCTCTTTCCGTAAACATCTTTATGAGATAGTTAAGATAGATATCATTGTCCTCAGTACCTTCTGTTTGATGAAGGTAAATGACTTAAAGTTTAGCAACCTGATGATGGGACTGAAACTAGAAAACTAGAACCTAGTTCTCCATTCCACTGGATTATGGAACTTTGTAAAAAAGAAAATAGAGAAATTTTTTTAAAAAAGAATGAAGCTGGGAATGGTGGCAAACATCCATAATCCCAGCATTCAGAAGGCTGAAGCAGGAAGATTGCAAGTTCAAGGCCAGCCTGAACTAAAAAAAAGAATGGCAAGGTTTGACCTGCTTCAAATACAATTCTGGGAAGTATTCAGACTTCTTGCCTAACAACCCTTCTTTTTTTTTTTTTTCCTAAGGAGACCACTTCTACAAAAGGAACAAGAACCTGCCACCTGAGGAACAGATGATTTCAGCCCTTCCTGATATCAAGGTGCTGACTCTCACTGATGACCATGAATTCATGGTCATTGCTTGTGATGGCATCTGGTGAGCACTGTCGGAAAGCCCTCAAATGTCTTTTCTGCAGCATTTTTTTCTGTATGGCTTAGAGCTGCTGTAGGGTTAGATCCTAGGCAGATTTCTCAGTCAAGGTTACCAAGCCAAGATAGAGCTGAGGAGACTTCCTATAGGTCTTAGGTAAACACCTCTGTCTACACTCCTCCACTCTGTCTTGGTGAGACCTAAAGAAAATTCTGACTGTTGTTTTTGACCCTAGGAATGTGATGAGCAGCCAGGAAGTTGTAGACTTTATTCAATCAAAGATCAGCCAGCGTGATGAAAATGGGGAGCTTCGGTTATTGTCATCCATTGTGGAAGAGGTGAGTCGAGGGGTGGCTGGTCTTCACAGCCAAGGTTTTCTCTTCTTTCTTGAGCTAAGACCAGAATGTGAAAGTACCATAAATACCAACAGGTGCCAGAGCCTGATGAAGGTTTCACCTTCCTTTCTGTCCCTGACTTCGCGTTATGGCTGAGCAGAGACGGGATTGTTTTATGATTTGTATTGCCCATTACCTTTCTACTACCCTGTCTCTACTGGGCCCGCCCTGCTGTGGGACTCTAGGCTACTAAGAAGGTGTTTAGACCTCCATGGCTGAGCTAACCTGTCCTTTTCGTAGCTGCTGGATCAGTGCTTGGCACCAGACACTTCAGGGGATGGTACAGGGTGTGACAACATGACCTGCATCATCATCTGCTTCAAGCCCCGAAACACAGCAGAGCTCCAGTCAGAGAGTGGCAAGCGGAAACTTGAGGACATGCTCTCTGAGGCGGGTGAAGAGAACGGCAACAGCGACAAGAAAGCCAAGCGGGACTAGCAGTCATGCACACTCCTGCCCACCTGGACTGTTTTCTGAGCCCTCCGGATCTAAGACTGAGTTTTGTCTTTTTCCTTTAGCCTTAGCAGTGGGTATGAGGTGTGCAGGGGGAGCTGGGCGGCTTTCCTTGGCCCATTTCAGAGAGGGCAGGTCCTCCACACAGCAGCCTGGGAGCCCCTGCGGTCCTCCCCAGCCTTCTCCACACTCCTCTGGGCTCATCACCGGTTCTGTGCCTGTGCTCTGTTGTGTTGGAAGGAAAGACTGGCGGTTCTGGTTTTTACTCTGTGAACACTTTATTTAAGGACATTCTTTTTTATTGGCGGCTCCATGGCCCCCAGCCGCTTGCACCTGCTCTCTGTTGTACACTTTCAATCAACACTTTTTCAGACTAAAGGCCAAAACCTAATCTTGCCCGTGTTGTGCTTATTTTCTGTTGCCCTGGCCCCAGCGTCAGCAGCATGGGGGAGCCTTGAGTGGGCGTCTCCTCCCTGGCTGTGCGCGCCGGCGCGTGGGTAGGGGAAGGACTGGGGCTGCCACTCTAGGAGCCAGGCAGCTGTCCCTCCACCTCCTGGAACAGGACTGACTTCCTAGTTCCTCCGCCGGGCTGGCTGCGCGGCTCCTGCGGCTGCCGATTGGCTGGCTTGCCACGCGTCACAATCACTTCCCGGTCACGCCGGGGCGGCCCTGCCGCTGTGATTCCTGCGGACTACACTTCCCGTGCGGCTGTGCGGCGGGGGAAGCGGAAGCGGGTACGGAGGTACCAGCTGGTCTTCGGAGGGGGGTACGGGGCTCCATGAATGGAAGCGGCGGCGGCGGCGGGAGCGGCCTGAGCTGGGCGCTGGGACCAGGGCCGGGGGCTGCCCGGGGCCCGCGCCCCTGCATGGAGGCGGCCCTCAGGCCCTGAGAGCAAGGCCGGGCCTCCGAGCTTGGAGGGGCGGGGCCGGGTGGCCGCAGGCCGGAGGCGCGTAGGGCTGGAGCCGGTCACGATGCCCCGAAGGAAGCAAAGCCACCCGCAGCCCGTGAAATGCGAGGGGGTCAAAGGTCAGGGGTTAGGGGGTCTGGGAGGGAGGAGCGGGGTGGGGTCAGTGGAGTGGGCTCAGGTCACGGTGGAGTGGGACTCCAGAGGGATGGGACGAGCGTTTTGGATTCCTAGCTTCCTACTGAGATCTTGAGAGAAGCAGGGGGTCAGCGAGTTAGGGAAGTGCGGCCCACGAGGGCAGCTTCTCCAGCGCGGATGATGGGCACAGCTCAAGGGGGAGAAGCCACAAACCCCCTTTCCTCTTCAGTGGACACTGAAGACTCCCTCGACGAAGGACCCGGGGCCCTGGTGTTGGAGAGTGATTTGCTGCTAGGCCAGGATCTGGAGTTTGAAGAGGAAGAGGAGGAGGAGGAGGAAGGTGACGGTAACAGCGATCAACTCATGTGCTTTGAGAGAGACTCTGAAGGTAGGTTTGTGGGACTTCGTTAAGGATTTGTGGCCGCTGGGAACCCTAGTCATTTATAAGTCAGGACATACTGTTTCCTGCCACAATTTAGGGCCTATGGCCAGATCAGCTCCATTACTGTGCCCAGGTGAAGTTCTGGGGCCTGGTCCAATGTGGTGTGAAGAGGAGGGCTGAATTACATGGAGCAGCTGATTAAAACTTAAATGCCATTGTAATAACCTTTCCTTCCCTAGCTCACTCCTGTGAGTGCACTTTTAAGAGGTCCAGGAAGTGATCCCTTTGTAGATGACTGAGTCCATATGTCTGTTCTCCTTTTCACCTGCAGCATCCACTCATTTTGTATTGGGAGGTTTTAGTTTCTGCTCTCGAGTATTCTTCCTCATTCCCCATCCATCCGTCTCCCATGGTCTCAGAATTGGCCTATCCTAATCTGCCTCACTGCCTACCCACTTTATGCTTTTCAGTCATTGAGAATCCATGCAAAAGAATCTGTTCTTTAGCATAACATGTGTTAACTTTTATGATTGGAGCCCGGGATGTTTCTAGTGGTACAGCAATGTTGCCTAGCATGCATGAAGCCCCCAGTGATGCAGGAGAAAAAAGAGGAAAAAAAAAAAGCAGAACTTGCATTGTTCGTACTTCCCTCCAAAATTTGCCTCCCTCTCGAGATGACTTGTTTTATACTCTTTACTAAAAGGAATCTTACTACTGTATAGAGCTTTGAAACAGGTCTCAGGTCCCTGTGCCTTTTGTGTTTTTACAAAACTTCTCATTCCAAGAATTTGTTATTCATTTCAAGCTGTAGTCCATGGTGAGCCCTTAACGTTTTCCACTCAGTGGAACTTGTTAAGAGTTCAACTCTACTGTCACTGGGTTACTGCAGGCTTAGAGGTAGGCAATTCATGTTTAATTTTTGGAGTCGTTCATAGTAGGGAAATTTCAGTCCTTGGGAGGAACCCAAAGGGGTCATCAAAACTGAGAAGGTAGGGCCAAACAGGCACAGCCAGACCAGAAAGCAGGTGTTTGAGCCTCATGCTGATGTTTCTTCTTGTGTGTCTCACCAGGAGACTCTCTTGGGGCCAGGCCTGGGCTTCCCTACGGGCTGAGCGACGATGAGTCTGGGGGCGGCCGGGCACCGAGTGCCGAAAGTGAAGTTGAGGAACCGGCCAGGGGGCCAGGGGAGGCCAGGGGTGAGAGGCCAGGCCCAGCCTGCCAGCTGTGTGGGGGGCCGACAGGTGAGGGGCCATGTTGTGGGGCAGGAGGGCCGGGAGGGGGGCCCCCGCTGCCCCCACGGCTACTGTACTCATGCCGTCTCTGCGCCTTCGTGTCCCACTACTCGAGCCACCTGAAGCGGCACATGCAGACACACAGCGGGGAGAAGCCGTTCCGCTGTGGCCGCTGCCCCTACGCCTCAGCCCAGCTTGTCAACCTGACGCGACACACTCGCACCCACACTGGCGAGAAGCCCTACCGCTGTCCCCACTGCCCCTTTGCCTGCAGCAGCCTGGGCAACCTGAGGCGGCACCAGCGCACCCACACTGGGCCCCCCACCCCGCCCTGCCCGACCTGTGGCTTTCGCTGCTGTGCTCCGCGACCAGCCCGGCCTCCCAGCCCCACAGAGCAGGAGGGGGCCGTGCCCCAGCAGCCTGAAGGTAAGAAGCAAGGGGACAGGATTGGAGTCCTGGGTTGTGGTGGGCAGCACTAGCCAGAGTTTGATTCATAGGCTGGGCCTTTGTTCCCACAGATGCTCTGCTCCTGCCAGACTTGAGTCTTCATGTGCCACCAGGTGGTGCCAATTTCCTACCAGACTGTGGGCAGCTGCGGGGTGAAGGGGAGGGCCTTTGTGGGACTGGATCAGAACCACTGCCAGAACTGCTGTTTCCTTGGACCTGTCGGGGCTGTGGACAAGAGCTGGAGGAGGGTGAGGGGAGTCGGCTGGGAGCTGCCATGTGTGGGCGCTGCATGCGAGGAGAGGCTGGAGGGGGTGCCAGTGGGGGTCTCCAGGGACCCAGTGACAAAGGCTTTGCCTGTAGCCTCTGCCCCTTTGCCACGCACTATCCTAACCACCTGGCCCGGCACATGAAGACACACAGTGGAGAGAAGCCCTTCCGCTGTGCCCGCTGTCCTTACGCCTCAGCTCATCTGGATAACCTGAAACGGCACCAGCGTGTCCATACAGGAGAGAAGCCCTACAAGTGTCCCCTCTGTCCCTACGCCTGTGGCAACCTGGCCAACCTCAAGCGTCATGGTCGCATCCACTCTGGTGACAAACCTTTTCGGTGTAGCCTTTGCAACTACAGCTGCAATCAGAGCATGAACCTCAAACGCCACATGTTGCGGCACACGGGAGAGAAGCCCTTCCGCTGTGCTACCTGCGCGTATACCACAGGTCACTGGGACAACTACAAACGCCACCAGAAGGTGCATGGCCATGGTGGGGCAGGAGGACCTGGCCTTTCTGCCTCTGAGGGGTGGGCCCCGCCTCACAGCCCACCCTCTGTTTTGAACACTCGGGGTTCAGCAGCCCTAGGTGCTGCTAGTAGCCGGGCTCTCCATACAGACTCACCTTAAACTAGGTCCTTTTTCCCCAGGGCCCTATGGATTAGCCTTGCCCCTCCTGCATTTTATACAGACGACCAGAAGCTACCTTTTTCCTCCCCCGCTGGCCAGGGGCTCCACACAGACTAACCTAGGCACTATATGGACCAGCCTAAACCCACAGGCAGGGGCCCATATGGACCAGGGGGCCTTGCCTTGACTGATGCACTTCATGAGCTCAGTGAGAAGGGCCTTGAATTCACCTCCACTGCTCCCAGTGGATGAAGTGGCTGGGGGACTGCCCAGCTTCTTACCTGTTTAACTTATTCAGTGCTTTATAATAAAGGAAACACTAACAAAGCCATGTCTATGCTGAATTGGCGATGGCAAGCACAGTCTGCCTCCCCCTTAGCACAGCAGACCATGGTGGGGCAGCAAGGCCAGTGAGAGGGAACCAGAGGTAGGCAGCAGTCAGGCTGAGTTTAATGATGGGGAGCTGGGCCAGACCATACACAGACCTGCCCATCCCCTTGCCCATGGCCCCAAGAAGCCAGAAGCAGCCCAGGGGTAAGCTGTGTTCCTCCCCAAGGCAGGTACCCATGGTCCCTTAGACTTTGTGCAAAATACTAAATGTTAATTTGGCATTGAGGGCCAGCTGTGAAAAGGGAGGATTCTTTGTGCAGCCAGCCCAAGGGGGAAGGGAGGAGGGTTAGGTGGCTCATGGCCCAAAGGAGAAAAGGTGGGTAGGGAGAAGGAACATCCCCCCTAGCTTGGGGAGTTCAGGCACAGGGCAAGTTTGTGTAAATTCCTCTGGGGTAGAGGGCAGACATCCAAGCAGTGGGGATTACAGATCCTCATCTCCAATGCCCTCGAAGGCGAAATTGCCGTGGACGTCACTGGCACTGGCATCTGTGCTGGGACTGCCAATCCCCCGCAAGCTCACAGCACTCAGCTTACTCTGCAACACAGGCAGGGTAGGCATCAGAAGGCTTCTACCTGTGAGGCTCTACAGACACCAGCCTTACCACCCGGAAACTCACTGAGAGTTTGACCATGGACTCCCGGCTGGCATCAGGTGACTCCTGGGGAAGAGAAGCAGAAGTGTCAGAAACTCAGTGGAGAGGCAAAGCAAAGCTGAGAGTCAGGGTACTGACTGGAGGGGATACTTACAAGCAGTGGTGGAGACTTCACTCCTTGCTGGCTGTCTGAGCGCCTCAGGGTACCACCCACCCTCCTACGCAGCATCTAGGGATGGACGAAAACACTAATGAGGGCAAATCACTCCCTTTTGGATCCTGGTTACTTCCCCCTCCCTTTAAAGAGAAGATAGAGCACAGTCATCTAGCTGGTGAGTTCCTGCTTGTTGCTTACCTTCCTTATACTGCCCCCTGATTTCTTCACCATCAGTTCATCTACCATGGACTGCAAACAGATGCTCATCATGATAGCCTGAAGGTAAGAATAGCCCAGGGTCATCTGGAGCCCAACATCCCTCAGACAAGGGCCCCCCACTCATATGGAATCCTAAAGCCCTAGACTTGCTATCGAGGGTGCTCTAGAGGCAGCCTGAAAGAGGGTTCCCACCTGGGGGCTGGTGATGGTGACCCACTGCAGCCGGTCCTTGCTCATGAGGTATTCAAAAGCCAGTTCCAGGCGTACCTCGCCCCGGCCCCGGCCTGGGCTATTCGTACTTCCACTGGGCAGTGGCACCTGGGAGAAGAAGGGAGTTAGACTGAGTTCGTTTTGTACTATCTGCCTCTCCTTTTGAGAGAGTCTCACTATGCAGTTCAGGCTGGCCTTGAGCTTACTTTGTAGCCCAGGCTGGTCTTGAGCTTGCCACAGTTCCCCTGCCTCAGCCTCCCAAGTGCTGGGATTACAGGCATGCACCACTACACCCAGCTCTTGCATCCCATTTTTGAAACTCAAGGCTTTGGTAGACTTCTCCCAACCCAGAAGGCCCCCAACTCCACTTACAGAGGAGGTGACCCGCCAACATCGCATGCGGGTGACCCGGAAGGAGCCTTCACGAAGCTGCTGGCCAGGCAGGCGGAGCTGGAGGCTGAGCTCACTGTTGCCTGCACTCACCACCACAGGGCAGTCCTTCTCTGGGAAGTCAGCCACACAAGCGTCAAAGCACAGGTAGCCATAGTGGCGCAGAGTTTGGGCCAGCCGCAGGAACTAAAAAGTAGTCAACATGTGTCGTATGTTAGGAGAGAAGATAACCACCCTCTGGAGGGAGACAGCAAGGCAGAGCTCACCTCCTTCTTGGAAACCTTCTCTTGTAGAGACTTGAGCTGCCGGTGCTGCTCTTTAGTGACCAGGATCCACCCACGCTCAATATCTGATACTGTCTACAGTTAAGACAGGGTGGGGTGGGGGAAGGAGGTTCCCAGTCAGTGGCTCCAGCAAAGTGTCCACTGTTAGCTCCATCCAGCCTCACCCTAGTCCCACATTTGAGTGACCTCTGCAGTGAGACTTTGACCTTACTGGCTTACAAAATAGAGAAGAGGTTGTGCCAACAGCCCTGACTGTATTCTAGTAATTTCCCCTTGAACTGGGAACAAGGATATGAAAGACATTTTCCTGGGAGAGTGAATCACCTTTAGGGCAAGGGTTCTGAGGCAGCTCCAGCTCACCTGAGCATAAAGCAGGTTCAGGCCAACCCGGTTCTCCATGACATCGTCATCATAGGCAGAGTCCCAATAACTGTGAGGCCAAGGGGTGGAAATGGGTAATGGGGCTAAGCTGGGGTAAGACAAGAGGTAGAATGGAAAAGAGGAGCAAAATAGGAGCAATGTGGAACTATGGGGAGTATGGTGACATATGGGAGGAAGCCTGGGAGGCCTGGTAGAAACAGCCAGCACTACTCCCACTTTGTTCAGATTATTCTGTCTCAAAATGTGGCCTGATAATCCAACCCAGCCCCCCCCCCCCCTCAGGCTCAACCCTGACCTCTTCCTTAGCACAATCTTATACTCTTGACTCCGAAGACTGGTAACAGACACGTAAGGCAGCTCAAACTCTTGCAACTTCCGTACAACTATAGGTTAAAAAAAAAAATAAATAAATAAAAGGAAAATTGGATGAGACTCAAAACCAAGAAAAAATGTAATCTGAGGAAATGTACCAATTCAAGGGGCGATAGAGATAGAAATTCACTACTGGGAAGCACAATGAAGTAGAGTCCAGGGGAACTCACAAGAAAAGGCTCCATCCTCTTTCTCTCTAACAAGGAAGAGACTGAAGTATCCGATCAAGTCATCTGGAAGATCCAGCTTTGCAGCTACAGCCTAGAAACAGGAAGTACAGCTCATTCTACTGGCTGCACCTGAGTGGATGCAGGGGCAGTGCTGAACAAGCGCCTCACCTCCAGGACATCCTCAGTCTGATCTGAAGTTAGCACGTTGACCAAAACTTTTTGTCCATTGCTGAGTAGCACTTCCAAGGAGACCTCCTCTGTGGGGACCTGCTGTGTCTCCTGTGTGCATACAGGGATGGGCAAGCAGTCTTTTAACACCAGCCTAAGGTCCAGTTCTGACCCAAATCCAGCTTTTCCTAGTGCAGTGATGACAAACCTTTTAGAAACTTTCAGATAACAGCCAGCTGCAGCATATGAGCTGCTCTAGTGTCTTCATTCTCAGCTGCTTATATATAGGCTGAGCTAGGCATGGTAGTACATGCTGGCAGTCCCAGCACTCTGAGAGCCCAAGGATGAAGAATCACAAGATTGAGCCCAACCTGGGTAATTTAGCAATTTAGTGAGACCCTGTCTCAAAATTTTAAAAGGGCTGGGAAGTAGCTTAGTGTGAAGATCCTGGATTCGATCCCCAGTACCACAAACAAAACAATACAGGCTGGGCTTTCCTTGACTTCAGTGTTACAGCCAAAGCACCATTCCATAAAAAAAGCTATCAGAAAAGTGGGGTGTGGTGGCACATGCCTATAACTCCAACACATGGGAGGCTGAGGTAGGGTCACCAGGAGTTCAAGGTCAGTCTGAGTAAGACTGTCTCAAAAAAGTGAGGATGACTTCCTCTGTACCTCTCATTGTTAAATTGACATGGTCTTCCAACAGATCTTCCCTTTACATCTGGGTGTCACCCAAAGCCTTACCTGCTGTGCCCGGCGCAGGAAACTATTGAAGGTCTCACTGCTCCCGAGCAATGGGTCTTGCCGAACTGTGAGGATAAGAGAATGATGTTCTAATAGTCCAGGAGTTACTCTTACCCCAGTCCTCCTCTTAGTAGGCTCCCCCCCACCCCATTTCCTGGGCTGATGGTGGCCTGCCACATCTCCCAGCTGGCCTCACCTCACTCACTGTTTGCATAAATTCTTCACCTGCCCCACCCTTGGCTGCCATCTAGTTGAGTCCAGTCTATAGAACTAGGGAAATAACAATGATGTTAATCTAAAGCACATGAGATACAAATTAAGTTCTTCCCACCAATCTAAACTGCTTTAAGACTTAGTGTTACACTAGAATTTCTCAAAATGTTAGTGCCCAAATTGCTTTGCTAATACACAGAGTTACAAATCCTTTCAGCCTATTTACTTTGCTAATTAAGTAACAGTAAGTGGATTCCCAGATCTAGAAATTAATGTAAACTTCTATAGAGCCAGCTGTTTTTAGTCCCATAGTCCTGGAAATGTAAAGTTCCTCCAGCTACTCACCAGCTTGCATGTACTTCTCTAACTGCTCTCTCCTCTGTTCTACCTCTGCAGGTGTCAGAGAGAAAAGCTTCTTTGGGGGGAATGCAGGAAGCACATTTGCCCCATATTCCTTCCGAAGCTATGTAGAGAAAGAGATACAACCTTTCACATAAACACAGAAAGTGAGAGGAAGCAATCTAGATGCTCAGTGTTCACCTGGACCCCCTTGTCTATCATCTAGGAAACAATTTTGGTACAGTTGGCATTTCAAGGGAAGTTTTTTTTTTTGTTTGTTTTGTTTTTAATTTTTTGGTAGTTTCAGCTAGCCTTGAACTCACAATGTAGCCCAGGCTCACAATGTAGCCCAGGCTGGTCTCAAACTACTGGTGATCCTCCTGCCTCAGCATCCCAAGGGCTGAGATTACAGGTATGCACCACCACCTCTGGCAAAGAGAACTGCTTCAGATATTTAAATTCTTTTTTAATTTTACTGGGTACAAGTCAGTCCCTCCACAATGTAGGAAGGATATGTATGGGGCTAAAACCTACAGGGAGCTCCTAAAGGTATACAACCAAACTGTTCACTGAACTCTCATAGGAAATAGCTTTACAGAGAGTATTTATCTGTACATAATAGTTCAGTCATACAGTTAAGTATGTTCACAAAGTATCTTAGGACTTAAACGGACTTTGCAGATCAAGGAATCCATTTTTCAGCTGTAGATACTGAGGCCCAAGGAAATGAGGTAATTTCCTCAGCGCTGCACAACTAATTATCAGTAGAACCAGGACTGCATTTGAGTTTAACACAGTGTTCACCATCTGGTGAGGAAGGCAGAGAAACATTACGTCACAGATACATAACAATAACTGAAACAGCTACACATACTGAACTGAGCCAAAGTACACACGAAGAAATCAGTGAATGGTTTCCACAAGCAGGGAAAAGAAGTTGCAGGTCAGGTGACAAAGGAATGTGTTCGGGCAGTCGGGAGGATTCGGTTTTTCCATGCAGGAGCAAAGGTTGAAAGTGCAGATAAGGCAGTAGGAAAACGCAGAGAGGAGGATGTGAGTATAGGAACGAGCGGTTATGGCAGTACATATTCGCTTCTAAGGAGTTCCCGGGAAATGTCAGAGGCTACGACAAAACACTGTACCCTCCTCTGCGGCAGTGATTAAAGGGGAACGCGATGAGAGGAAAAATGGAGAGAGATGCCCCTGTGCAGGAAAGGGATTAAAGCTGCCTACAGGCAGGGGTGCCAGTCCCACCTGCTCGTGCAGACCCAGAAGCTGGCTGTAGCGAACCCGACAGTGCAGGACTCCATTCACGTGAATGTTATAGGCCTGAGGATACAAAAGCAGGAAACATTTCAGGGTAGCAGTTAAGAGTTATCGCTTTGAAAACCCCAACCGGAAGTTGACCGACTCAGCTCTGTGAGAAAAATCCGCCGAGATCTCTTAAGAGTTGAGTAGCCTGTCTTTTCCAAGTTCAAGCCCCAAAGCAGAAGGGGCAGTCCTGGGGAAACTCGGGCGCTCGTGCTGCAGTTTCCTTCCCCAAGCGGCCAGTGACGCCCACCAAAGCCGCGGCCTGGCTAAGCTGCCGGCCGAACAAAGGACCTCTTAGAGGAGCGCCTTCTGTACAAATCTGAGACAGGAGATATGCTGCGGCAAGGCGGCAGCCCAGGATCAGGCCTGAACGATGGCAGTCGGGCCTAGGAGGCCTCTCCCAAGGCTTCAGCCCGTTATCCCCGCCCCGGCCCGTCCAACTCTTGCTGCTCCTCACCACGTAGGCGGAGCCGCCGCTGTCCCCGCTGCGGGACTCGGTTTCGGGAATGGAAAAGTGCATGATCCCTATGGCAAGGCCCACTCAGGCTCCGGACTGTAAGAGCCGCGGCGGCTCTGCACGCTCGCCTCCGCTATTCAGAGCGTCTCCGCAGCTTTACTCGCCATTTTGCGGGCCTCAGATCCGTGCTGGGAAGGCTGTATAACGTCGGTTCTGGGGGCAGTGACTTTTGGCATGCTGGGAACTGTAGTCTATGAGCAAGAAGATACTCTCGAGAACAAGAACCCTAAAGCTGAGATGAACCTCTTCGCTGTCCGTAGTTAGGGGCTGGCCCAGGGCACGCCGGGAGTTGTAGTCCTCTTGGCGCTGTGCGCCATAGGTGTCGGTAGTGGAACCTCCAGTCCAGGTGGCGCTGTAGTTCCAGTGACCTAGGAGCAAGACATAGGGACTGCCCAGCGACCGCGGTGGGCGGAGCCTAGGACGGAGAGTGATGGCTGCTGTGGCTGTGGCAGTTCTCGAGGGTGAGTGAAGGGTTGGGCTCACCAACTGGTACATGATCCGATGAGCTCCGGACGGCTCGTGCTCGAGCTCGTTTGGGCCTTGTGGTTGCGTTTTGGCGTCACGCCAGACTCTGGTTTCAGTCTCCGGTGCAGCCCAGCGTCTCGCACCGACTGGTTCCCGGGTGACCCCTCCTTTCCTTGCTTGTCCTTTGATCCTGCCGCGCAGTGCGTCCCCACGCGGATTCCTGGGTCGCCTCGCGCCCGCCGGCAAATAGGTGGTCATGCCGACCCAGCAGCCAGCTGCGACCAGAAGGCCACCCAAGCCCTCACGGAGCCTCTCTGGTTCACTTTGTGCACTGTTTTCTGATGCAGAGTCGGGATCAGGGATGAAGGCGGAGCTTTCTTCTCGGCCTGGGGTAAGTGAGGGTGCCCTCCCCAACCGCCTGTCAAACGCTACGCCGGAAGCTCTGTCAGCTTCATTCAGCCCATTTCCCATTTTGTTTCCGTTTATTTCTCAGGAAAACCAAGAAATTTTAGAGTCTAGTGGTATGTGACTCTGATCCTGGATGAGAAGCTTCCATCCCTGTGGGATGTAAGTTTGTAATAGGTAGTATGAGGATGTTAGAAAAGATTAGGGATTTAACCATATGGAAATCTTCTAAGTCAACAGTGTCGATTCACCTTTGGAATTGTTGGGGCAGAGCAGTGTCCTGTCTTTGTCTCAGGTAGGAGGGAGGGAGATGACCCAAGAAGAGAAGCTGCAGCTTCGGAAGGAAAAGAAACAGCAGAAGAAGAAACGGAAGGAGGAAAAAGGAGCAGAACCAGAAGCTGGCTCTGCTGTAACTGCAGCCCACTGTCAAGGTGTGGGGTCCTTTTGAAAGGGCTTGGGTGTGGAGCTGGTAGAGGGACGTGGTGAGAAAGGCTGGACAAAGTCGGCTTGAGCAAGTGAAGAGGTTCAGATAAACCAATAGTCAAGCTTTGGCTAGAGCAGAAATAGCATCTGCCTGAAGCTTCAGCACCTCTTTCTTCCGCCTTTAGTAGGTCCAGTGAGAGAACTGCCAGGACTCAGCAGGCAGTTGGAGGGCACTCCTGGTGAGAAAGTTCCAGCTGGCCGGAGTAAGGCTGAACTTCGTGCTGAGCGTCGGGCCAAGCAGGAGGCTGAACGGGCTTTGAAACAGGCAAGAAAAGGGGAGCAAGGAGGGCCACTTCCTCAGGCCTGCCCCAGCACAGCTGGTGAAACCTCCTCAGGTATCTTCTCTTCATTTTCAGAACCTCTGTTGCTCTGTTTCTCGTGCCAGCTCAGGCTTCCTCAGAGTAAAAATTTTCCCTTTCCGTTTTCATTTTGGAACCTAGAGTTCAAAACTCTTCCATTAACCCCACTGTATCCTTAGTTCTTGTTCTACTGGAATTTCCCTAGCTTTTCCCGTCCTATTTTTCTCGATTCTCCCTGTCCCCGGGAAGCAAATCCCACCTGAAGACTTTGTCTCAAAAACATGACTATTATCTTTTAGGAGCAAAGCGTCTCCCTGAACACCCTCATGTTGAGGACCCCACACGTATGAGGACTCTTATTAGAAAACCAGAGCGACAACAGGTAGGGACTGAAAAAGAGCCTAGAGAGGGAAGCAAATAGCTCAGGGCATAGTGGGAAAAAGGATGGATATTTGGGGCAAAAGAGTCTCATTCTTTACTTGTTTTCCAGCTTCATCCCATAACTCTGGGCCATTTGTCCTATCATTTTTTTTTTTGTCAAGGTTCCTACACGAAAGGATTACGGATCCAAAGTCAGTCTCTTCTCCCACCTACCCCAGTACAGCAGACAGAACTCCTTGACCCAGTACCTGAGGTAGGATCCTACAAAATTGTCATAACATCTAAGTCTGAGGAGGGGTAGTCTTTTAGTATTAACCACTTACTTGTCCAGTTGTGTAAATACAGGATGACCTAAGATTGTATTTTTTATTAATTTATATGAGATAACAGGAAATATAAAAATGACAATTTTATCAAATTTATCCAGCATAAAAATCAAGTGGTTGAAATGACACCTGCCACAGTGATTGTATATAAACAAACACGCTGCCTGAATATTGCTATTAAATAGTTAAAAGTGACCAGAGCTGGGCATGGTGGTATGCGTCTGTAATCTCAGCACCTAGGGAGGCAGAGGCAGGATCATTTTGAGTTTGAGGCCATCCTGGGCTTCCTACTGAGGGTGAGTTCAAAGCCAGCCTGAACTGCATTGTGAGGCCCTGTATCAATAAATAAAAGCAACTGGAAATTTGAAATGGACTCTGTGGGAAAGTATGAAGTTGAGGCAGAACTTTCAAGGAAATGAGGCAGTCTGTGGTAGTAAAGGAAGTTCCTTTTCCATGGGAGGGAGGGGGAAATCAGTAGGTAAGAAGTTTCCTTGCCAAGTATGTGACACTGCCATCCCATCAGCATCCCATCCTCTGTGATCCACCCAGCCATGGTGCGACTTGGCTTGCAGTACTCCCAGGGCCTGGTCAGTGGCTCCAATGCCCGGTGTATTGCCCTGCTCCGTGCCTTACAGCAGGTATGCCCTGTGCTCTTCCCTTATGAGCCCGCCCCCTCCTTCCCCAACACCTTCCCAGCTTCTCACCCTAGGTAAATTCTTGGGCAAAGAGGAAATAACTCCTTCCCCTCAGGGCACTTTCCTCAGTGAAATTCTATCCCCCCTTCAGAGACCTTTCTTAGGGGCATTTTGCTGACCAGTTTGTGTGCTCTGTAGGTGATTCAGGATTACACTACCCCTCCCAATGAGGAACTCTCAAGGGATCTTGTGAATAAACTGAAACCCTATGTCAGGTAAGAAAAGCCACAAATTTGCTCCTACCTCACCTAGTCTTTTTGTGGTACTCTAGTTTTTTTCTCTTTGCATTTTCCATTCTCTTGTATTTAAAATTTTTTTTTTCTTTTTCTTTATTTGGTTTTTCTTTGAGTTGTAGTCTTGCTATGCAGTTCAGGCTGCCTCAAACTCACTATGTAGCTCAGACTAGCCTTGAGCTCCTGGTGATTCTCCTGCCTCAGCCTCCAGAGAGCTAGGGTTACAGCGTGTGCCACCATGCTCAGCTTAATTTTTTTTTTTTTTAATGTGCTAGTGTAAATTGTAAGGAGCTGCACAAACAGCAGGTATTGTTGTTGTAGCTTCCTGACTCAGTGTCGCCCCCTGTCAGCAAGCATGTGCAATGCCATCAAGTTCCTTAACAAGGAAATCACTGCTGTGAGCAGCTCCAAGCGGGAAGAGGAGGTGAGTAGGAGGAATGGGAGAAGCGGGCATTGTGGTTAGTGTTAAGCAGCATGTTCCAAACATGCTGCTTCCAGAAGACTAGCACAAGCCATTCTGCCTCAGGTGAGGGTTAAGGAAGTGGTTGGGCACTCTGACTTGTGCCACCCTTGGGTGCCCGTCAGGTCCATCATTATAACACATTCAAGCATCTGGCATGATAGTCAGAGGAAGAAATGTGTCTCTTTCCTGTTCTCTAAATATCTTACTCCATGTAGGCCAAGACAGAACTCAGAGCAGCCATTGATCGGTATGTCCAAGAGAAGATCGTGCTTGCAGCTCAGGCAATTTCACGCTTTGCCTACAAAAAGATCAGTAATGGAGATGTGATCCTGGTGTATGGATGGTATGACCCAACTGTATGACTGGGACAATTGGGGAATGGAACGATGGGAAGAAAGGACCACCCCTTTGCATTGGTGAATGAGCTGGTTCCCACTTAGTGCCTTTTATGACGTCATCTCCTCTCCATCCACAATAGCTCATCTCTGGTATCACGAATTCTTCAGGAGGCTTGGAATGAGGGCCAGAAGTTTCGAGTGGTAGTGGTGGACAGCCGGCCCTGGCTGGAAGGAAGGCACATGCTTCGTTCTCTGGTCCATGCTGGTGTCCCTGCCTCTTACCTGCTGATTCCTGCAGCCTCTTATGTGCTCCCAGAGGTGAGGGCAGAGGAAAGGGACTCCAAAACTGGAACTGAAGGGGTGTAATAACATACACATACTCCTAGCTTCTTAAGGTTCAGTTATTTTAAAATATTAGGATAACATAGCCCTGTTTTTACTTAATAGGAAAAATGCTAAAGCATGCTATACAGCACAGTTCAGCTATCACAAGAACTGTATATTAAACTTGTAGCCACCAAGAGGGAACAGGAAAAAATAAAATTTAGTTTAGTTTAAAATTTAGTTTTCCTGTGGCATACTTGGTAGATGAATGGTTAGGTGATTTCCAAGAAAAGCAGCCATCAAGATTTATTACTTGTCACCAGGCATGGTGTGCATGCTTATAATCCCACCATTTAGGGCTGGGGATTTAGCTCAGTGGTATAAGCACCTGCCTGGCAAGTGCGAGGTCATGAGTTCAATCCCTGGTACTGCAAAAAAAAAAAAATCCCATCACTTGGGAGGAGGATCTCTAAAGGTCTGAGGCCAGCATGGACTACACAATGAGACCCTGTCTCCAAACACAAAGAAACAAATGATTTATTACTGGTTCTAATATGGCTCTCCTGGGACCTTATTCTACACTGATACATTATGATATCCTTTTCCTTCCTATCTAAAACAGGTTTCCAAGGTGCTATTGGGAGCTCATGCACTTCTGGCCAATGGATCTGTGATGTCACGGGTAGGGACAGCACAGCTGGCCTTAGTGGCTCGAGCCCACAATGTGCCAGTACTGGTCTGCTGTGAAACTTACAAGTTCTGTGAGCGCGTGCAGACTGACGCCTTTGTCTCTAATGAGCTAGGTAAGCAAAGTAGAAGAGAACCTTCCTGGAAGCCGAGGAGATATGCAAGGGAGAGGGGAGATGAAAACCCTAACTTCTTTTCAAAGGACATAATAGATTCCTCTCCCACTGCAGACGACCCTGACGATCTGCGGTGCGAGCGGGAAGATCGCGTGGCCCTGGCTGACTGGCAGAACCACTCATCCCTACGGCTGTTGAATCTGGTCTATGATGTGACTCCTCCAGAGCTCGTGGACCTGGTCATCACAGAGTTGGGCATGATCCCTTGTAGTTCTGTACCTGTTGTCCTACGAGTCAAGAGTAGTGACCAGTGAGGAGGAACACAGGGTCAATAAATGACATACCTCCTACCCTTAGCAATTCTGCTGCCTTTGTATCTTTTAACATGTCCACCACTTAAGTTAGGGGCTCATACTCCCAGCCCCTCTCATCACCTGCTGCTGAGACCTTTGTGAACACTCTCACATGACTAACTTTACACCAGTGCTCTGGGGCCATGGTGAAGGTCTATATGGAACTCAAAACCTATCTGGATCTTCAGTTACTATGTCTGATGGGAGATACTGGTCTATTTTTTTTTCTTTTTTGTGGTACTGGGAATCAAACTCAGGACCTTGTGCTTGCCAGGCAAGGTGCTTGTGCTGCTGAGCTACATCCCCAGCCCAAAGACACTGATCTAGATATGAGGAGGCCTATAAGGATAAAAGTTCTGATCTTAGTAATGTCAGTATTTACTAAGTACTTGTATGTCAGTACCAGGAGGGCAGAGGCAGAATTGGAAGGCCTGGGCTATATACCAAGATCAAGGTCAGCCTACACTCCACAGAAAGACCCTGCCTCAAACAAGCAACAAGAGAGATTAATATATTGCTCCCAAACATGAGATTTTACAGATGAGAAAATGGAGGTACAGAGAATTTGAATTGCTTGTCCAAGGTAACAGAGCTAATTTACAGGTAAAACAGAATGTGATCACGAGTAATTGTTTTCTGTTTGTTTGTTTTTTGAGACAGGGTTTTTTGTTTGTTTGTTTGTGTTTTTTGAGACAGGGTCTCGCTGTGCAGTCCAGGCTGGCCTTGAGCTCACTTTGTAGCCCAGGCTGGTCTCGAACTCACAACTGATCCTCCTGCCTCAGCTTCCCGAGTGCTGGGATTGCAGGCATGAGCCACCACGCCTGGCAATCGCAGGTAATCTGAATCCAGAGGCTTAATAGGTCTTTATATATTACATGCCTTGAGGAGTATTAATCATAGAATAGAAGGACAACATCTACTGTAAGCTCTACTAGTATTATGAGCAAAATTCCTTTGAAAGAGTTAAGGATGACACCAGAGTCTAATAAGAATGGTAAAGACTTCACAAGTACAGTCTGGGGCTGGGGCAGGAGGATCACCATGGGCCTGAACTACATACATGGCAAGGCCCTGTCTCACAAAACAAAACAAAGATTTGACCTTGTCTTTGACAGATAAGTAGTTTCCCAGTTAGAAAAAGAAAGCAAGTTAGCAGAGAAAATGGCTTGAACATTAATAGCCTTTAAATGAGACCAGGGATGGGGGTGTGGCTTGGTGGCAGAGCTCATCTTGAATGCACAAGGCCCTGGGTTTGATAACCAAACACCACAAAAAAAAAATAAAATTTATCTTCTAAAATTTAAAAATGAGCCCAATTTCAGAGTCATTCATGTCATATACCTAACATAGGTTAATGGTAACAGTAGGCAGGGCTAGAAGGTGAGTAATCTATTTTGTGTAAATGGATGTTTTATTGAAAAAGACTTTGGGCTGGGGATTTAGCTCAGTGGCATAAGTGCCTACCTGGCAAGCACTAGGTTGTGAGTTCGATCCTTAGTACCAAAAAGAAAAAAAAAAATTATTTCTTACACAATCACTTCCACCCAAATGTTTAATTTAAGCTATCTCAGTGAGATTCTCTTGTAGTTTTCTTAAAGTTAATTTTATTGGCACTCTTTTGGTACAATGATCACATTCATCAGAGAATTTTTATCTGCACATGTCTTAATTTTGCTTTTTTTTTTCCTACCCCCCTCTCCTTTTAACCCCTGTCCTACCTCAATTACAAAAGCTTTATTTCCAGTTAACTTTTTTTTTTTTTTTTTTGGTACCAGGGATCAAACAACCTCACACTTGCCAGGCAGGCACTTATGCCACTGAGCTAAATCCTTGGCCCCAAAAGCTTTATTTCCACTTTTCCCCTTTTTTCTCCTTTTCCTTTCTCCCTCTCCTTTCCCTTGCTCCCCTACCTATTTGAACATTTTTTTCCTGTTTCCCAATTATCTGTCAACCACTTTGGTCCTTATTTATGCTCTTGATTTCTCACACAAAAGAAATAAAGCAATATTTAAATGTGTGAATGATTTATTTCACTTAAAAGTATGGTCTCAAGATGCAACCATTCACCTAAAAAAAAGTCTAAAGTTTATCCTTTATGGCTGAGTAGTAGTCCATTGTATATAAAAACCACATCTTTCTCTATTTATCCATTAATGGTCTTATGGCTGTTTTCAAAAATGAGCTATTATGAATTGCTATAAAGTGTGTAGAGCTGGGTGTGATAGTACATGCCTGTAATCCCAGCATTTGGGAGGCTGAGGCAGGAGGATTGCCTGAGTTGGAGGCCAGCCTGGGTTACATAGTTCAAGGTCAGTCTAAACTGCATAGTAAGACCTTGTTTTAAAAAACAAATAAGAACATAGGTGTGCATTTATTATTGAAAATAGAGATTAAATTATATATACAATCTTTATTATTAGATTCAACTTTTTTGGGGGGGTCTCGATATGCAGTTCAGGCTGGCCTTCAGCTCACTGAAAATGAGACAGCCAGTAGCTCACTTCAGCTCACTTCAGCTCACTGAAAATGAGACAGCCAGTAGTAATTATTGTTTACAGCAGGAGAGAGGACACATGAAACCCAGAGAACCACTTACTAAATACTGTTACCCAAAAAGTGGACTACAAATACAGGGCTTAGAGGGCTGAAGTAAATGACACTACACGAAAGCAAATACTCTTTTTTTTTTTTTTTGTCTTTTTGAGACAGGGTCTCGCTATGCAGTTCAGGCTGGCCTTGAGCTCACTTTGTAGCACAGGTTGGTCTTGAACTCACAATGATCCTCCTGCCTCAGCCTCCTGAGTGCTGGAATTACAGGTGTGGGCCACCATGACCGGTTAGATTCAATTTTTTCTTTTCTTTTTCTTTTTGTTTTTTACACTTGATCTTAGCCAAAAGGCTGAGAAGTGATTTCTTTTTTTTTTTTTTTTTTTTTGAGGCAGGGTATCACTTTATTGTTCAAACTGGCCTTGGCCTCACCATGTAGCCCAGGTTGGTCTCAAACTCACAGCAATCCTGCCTCAGCCTCCTGATTGCTAGGATTACAGCCATGTGCCATCACACCTGGCTCAGATGCAACAATTTTTAAAATCTACATTTGCTTCTTTTTCCTTGCTGAAGGTACTTTGGAGCCGATCCCAGGCACACTGTTTCAATCCTATACACTTCAATGAGTCTCTGAAGAACTATGCCAATTCACTATAATGCTATTATCACACTTTGTGTTTTTGTGATGCTGGGGACAGAGGCCCAGGCCTTATGCCTGCTAAGCAAGTGCGCCACCCAGCCCTCATTGTCACACTTATTAAATAATCCTTTCAACAAACAAAATACTGCTTTTGTATTATGCAGGCCATAATTAAATTTTGTCTCAAAGGTAGCTTTTTATAGTTGGGTTTCTTTGAGTGGGGCTCCAAACAAATCCAAACATGACAATAGTTTATGTCTCTTGAAAAGCATGATGGGAGTGTAGCTCAAACGTAGAGCACATGCTTAGTGCATGCAAGGCCTTGGGTTCAATCTCCAGCACCATAAAAGGGCAATCTTTTCCCCTTTCTTTTCTCACATTAACTTGTAAAAACTAGGTCAACGGGGCTGGGGATTTAGCTCAGCGGCATAAGCACCTGCCTGGCAAATGTGAGGTTGTGATTTCAATCCCCAGTACCAAAAAACAAACAAATAAACTAGGTCAACAATTACTATTGTTACACATTCTGGATTAGAATATTTGCTTTCAGCCAGATGTGGTGGCTCACACCTGTAATCCCAGCACTCAGGAGGCTGAGGCAGGAGGATCATTGTGAGTTCAAGACCAACCTGTGCTACAAAGTGAGCTCAAGGCCAGCCTGAACTGCATAGCGAGACCCTGTCTCAAAAAGACAAAAAAAAAAAAAAAAAAAGAGTATTTGCTTTCGTGTAGTGTCATTTACTTCAGCCCTCTAAGCCCTGTATTTGTAGTCCACTTTTTGGGTAACAGTATTTAGTAAGTGGTTCTCTGGGTTTCATGTGTCCTCTCTCCTGCTGTAAACAATAATTACTACTGGCTGTCTCATTTTCAGTGATGCTTTGGTCCAGGCATTTTAAAGCTTTCCCCAAATTTTTCATTTAGTGGTTTCACTCACCAGTTGTTGTTGCCTAAATAATGTCATTTGGAGATACAAAATGGTAATTACTCTATCATTCTTTCCACATTTACTAGTCATTAATCTTCAATAAAGAACTACTTCTCATCAGTTATTGTGAACTACAGTTCATACTGGAAAAGGAGAAGTGCTTTTACTTTTGTCATTTTTGGGAATTAGTCATTAGTTACTTCTAGTGGTTTACAATGTAGTTGTTAATTTTTTGGCTTTTTAAAAGATCATTATGGGGCCTGGGATTTAGCTCTGCACCATAAGTGCTTTCCTCACAAGCACAAGGTGGTGAGTTTGATCCCTAGTACCAAAAAAAAAAAAAAAAAAATTAAAAGATCATTATGAACTCAGGTTTTTATATGGTTTTATATGTTGAGTGTACTACTCAATCATCAAAATTAAGGGTCAGTGTTACACTTAAAGGATAAGTGGTAGAGGTTAGAGGCTGAGAAATAGATTAGTTAGATTGCTTTTCAGGGCTGAGGCTTATAGTTCAACGGCAGAGCACCTGCCCAAAATGCATGATTCTGATCCCAGCACTCCAAGGGGTTAAAGCCCCCTTTTGTCAATCAAACTATAAAGGCACCTTAACTTTGACCCAACAATATCACTTCTAGGAATGTATCCTGCCCATATAGTTGCATGTTTGAAGGAACTTAGAAATAAGGTTCTTTATAGTAGCACTGACTCCTGGGGGTGGGTGGCACACACCTGTGGTCCCAGGTCAGGAAGATGTACCCCAAAGGGAAGCTGAAGCAGGAGGATCACCATGAGTCTGAGGCCAACCTAAACCACATGGTGAGACCCTGTCCCCCAAAAAATAAAAAATACAATTGCTCATTTATGTAAGAAATTTTTTTGCAATCGTTTAAGTCAAAATAGCCTAATCTGAGACAGCAGGAATGAAGAGACATTCGCTCATTACCGAAGTAAAAGTTTAAAATAGAGCTGCCCATCATAAGTGTTTTAGAGCTAGCTAACATCCCAGAGAGAAGAAGGGATACGCATCAAAAAGACTACTGGCCACTAAAGAGGTGGGACAGGAGTGGAATTAGGCGTCCTCCTCCTCTCTCTTAGGTCTTAAGATAATCTTTGCTATCCTTTTTTTTTTTTTTAAAGAGACTGGGTCTCTATGCTGTCCAGTCTGGCCCCAAACTCTCAGGCTGAATTACTCTTCCTGCCTCAGCGTCCTGAAAGGCTGGGACTATAGGCACAGGCACTCAGCTTTTTTTTTTTTTTTTTTTGGCTTTTTGAGACAGGGTCTTGCTATGCGTTCAGGCTGGCCTTGGGCTCACTTTGTAGCCCAGGCTGGGCTCAAACCTGTGACAATCCTCCTGCCTCAGCCTTCCCAGTGCTGGGATTACAGATATGTGCCACCCGGTCCAGCTTTTTTCCATATTTAAATTTTTTTTTTTGGTACCGGAAATTGAACTCACGACTTCGCGTTTGCCAAGCAGGCACTTATGCCGTTGAGTTAAACCCCAGCCCCCATATTTAAATTTAATAGGAGACATTATTTGGCTCACTCCACCGCTCCTTTCTGTATAGATACACCACATTCTCTCCTGCGTGAGTGGAAACCTGTTAAGTTTTTATGGCTTTTAAATGCCTCAGGAAAGCACAGAAACTTGTTGCACTCCCTTCTCACCCGGTGCCATCACCGAGTGAGGAATGGGGCAAGGCCTCTGACGAAGACCAAGAGAGGGCAGCATCGCCACCCCAGGCCTGGCTTTTCCACTCCTCTGGTCTTATTTTCAAGGTTCCTTTCATTGTCTTCCAGTCTCTCCCCGATTTCACTAGTTGCAGAAACCAGACTCATCCCCAGGGACAGCGATGGCGAGGGTTTCTTGGTGTACTGGTCTCAATCTTGACCAAGATGGCACACAGGGCCGCAGTTAAGACTCTCAGGTGCCGCCTGTCGCTGCACAGCACGGGACTCGCCAAGGCACGACCCGCGAGACTTAAAGGTGTCAACTTTCCCGGCTTGCAGTTCCCAGAAGGCCTTGCATCGTCCTGCAGCCCGCGCGCGGAGCTCTGCCGCGCTGCATTCTGGACCACAGAGCATAATGGAACGAGGCATCGCGCCCCAACTCCAGGCCCAGTGCTAGTGTTTACCTTGTGCGGCTGGCGGGGTCCAGAAAGAGCAGCTTCAGGATTTCGTCATAAAACCGCGACCAGACAGGCGGCGCCATCTTCGAACTTGGACTTCCGGAAGGACTTTGGCGCGGGTGAGTGTACCGCGGCGGGTTTGCTGGGGGCCCAGGGATTACTCCTCCCCTTCTTTTGCCGTAGCTCTAAGGTGGTGGGAACCAAGTTCTGACTCCGCTGTTCCCCCTGGGCAAAGCAGCGTCCCCCTCCAGCCTCGGCGCTCCTCCAGGAAACCATTATTGCCCCCACCTCCTTCCTCAGTGTGGCCTCGGAGCATGCTTCGTCTCTACAAGCCGCGGGTCTCGGCCCCTTCCCCCACTCGGAGTCCGTAGCGCAGCAGTCGGGTGTCCCCGCCTCGGCGCTGCTACTTTCCGACTCTTGCACTAGGCGATCCTACAGTAGTTCCGAGTCTTTGGGAAATTCGGGCTCGCCTCCCCGCGCTGGCTAGCGGCTAAAGCTGCCCCTGCCGCCAGGACCGAGGGAGGACGCGGGGGTGGGGGATGGGCCGTAAACTGGTTGGGTCGGTCTGTTCCTGCTGTGTCCAACCCTGTTTCTCCAGGAGGCTCTTCTAACCCCGGGGTTGTGCCCCGCGCGCTGTCACCCCATTGGCGCATCCGAGGGCCACTTATGTTTCCCTGCCTAGCCCTTTGACTAAGTTGCAAGTTGGAGGAAGCGGAGGTGGCAACTTCTTCAACCCCTCCCGAGGTTAACTCTACTAGGGGGACGTAGGATATGACAAAGCCTCTTCGCTCCAGCGAAGCATACTGTTAAGCACGTTTAAGTCAATCCCTTGCCAACGTGGCTATTTTTGCCATCCTTTCTTATCAACGATACTTTTTTTTAAAATATAGTTTCCTTTAGATTGGGTTAAAGTTAAGTGCAATGGTTTCTGCCAACGTGGATTGAACGCCAGCGGTTACAGTTTTTGCCATGCAAGTTAAAAACATGGATTAAAATGTTTATTTTCTTACTACTAAAATGCGTGCCACTAGTTGCACGGTGGGAAACCGGTGTATTTGGGCTCAGGGTGCGGCGTATTGGTAGAGCCCTTGCCTGGTGTGCATGAGGCCCTCGGTTTAGTCTCAGCACTGCAAAAAGAAAAACAACAAAAACGTAAACAAGTGTGTCTAAAGTAATTCCAACTTGAGTTGTTGTGGTATTTAATTTTTTCTTTGCCCAAGAGGTCAGGTTGGCAGCCTGGAGCACTGAAAAACAGGGTCGGTTGGGATACAAAAACCCTAGGATAAATTTGCTAAACACACTTGCTTTATTGTGTTCAAAATTAGTATTGTAAAATGATAAATGGAAGTTGTGTCACATACTGCTTTTGTTTTCCATGAGAAGTGAATCAATAAAGGAAGTTTTGTGTGGGTTGAGGAGTCAGTCAAGGTTAATTGTTAATTATTACACTTGCCATGTCCCAAGTTCTGGATGCAGTAGTGAATCAGATGGGGAAAATATGAAGCTTTCAAGGCAGATAAAGGCTACACAAATAAATATGCCTGTCTCTTCTATATGAAAATTCCAGGTGGAGTAAGGAGCTATTGGAAAATCCACAATTAGAAAAATAATTAGAAGAAAATATATCAATAGGGGTAAGAGACACCTTTGTTAGACACAAAGCAAACAGAAGCTGTAAAGGAGATTAGTTTAAGAAGTTTAATGCGTAAAATTTTAAAACTTCAGTTTAGCAAGAAATACAAAGTTAATACTTGGGCATGGTGATTAATAACTGTCATGCAGTTGTCATGTATCTGTAGTCCCAGCACTCTGGAAGGCTGAGGGAAGAGAATGAAAAGTTCAAGCCCAGTGTGGTTAATTTAGAGACTTAGAATCTGTCTCAAAAATAAAAAGAGCCAGGCATGTAATTCAGTGTGAAGACCCAGGTTCAATTCCCGGTTCCACCAAGAGAAGAAAAATTACAATGTAACAACTTATATAGATAAAGAGAAGATAGCCCTATAGACACAGATAATTTATATGTACAAGAGGTGCATAAAAGACATATATATCCATCATAAAAAGTTCCTAACCTCAGTTATCATCAGGCCAATGCAAATAAAGACAAAAAGAATTTGTTTGTTTGTTTGTGTGTTTGTTTCATACCCAGGGGCTTTGCACTGAGCTACATCCCCAGCTCTTTTTATTTTTTAAGACAAGGTCTTGCTGAGCTGCTAAGTTGCCCAGGCTGGGCTCTGACTTGCAGTTCTTCTACCTCAGTCTTCCAGAGTTCTTGGAGTTAACACTCCCAGCTAACAAATTCTTTTACTTATCAAATTAGCAGACATTAAAGATTGATGAGGGTATGGTAAAATGAGTATTGAAACACAGTAGGAGTTTAGATTTTCTTTTGATGAGCTATTTGGCAGTCTCTTAAATTTTGAAATATGCATATCCCTTAAGCCAGTATGATAATGATTATTGTAGTAATTTTTCACTGATGAAGAGATCTGTAGTAGCATATTCTGCATAGTATTGTTTGTAGTAGTTTAAGCTAGTTGCCCATTAAACAAGGAATGTCTACATTATAGCTTTGTAGAATACCTTATAGCAATTAAGATCAGTATATATGTCATATGGAAAATACTTAAGAGACACATCAAAGTTTTCTTAACTGATTTCCTTTGGAGAGTACTCCTGTATTAACTGGTATTCACTCTGTCTTCTGTAAAGCATACAGACAGGCACAGTGAAGCTTGTGTTCCTTTTTCCTAATACAGGCCTAATTACTCTGCTACCTCTAATTGTTTTAAGTGCTTATCAAGAGTCATTTTATTGGTTTCTACATTTAAAACTGTCAGGCAAGTTGTCTCTTTTTCTTTATGTAAATGTTGCATATATTTAAAGGTTTATGCCAGGCACTGTGACACATGCCTGTAAATCCAAGCACTTGAAAGCCTGAGGCAGGAGAATTGCTGTGAGTTTGTTACCAGCTTGGGCCACATAGTGAAGTATCAAGACAAGCCTAGACTGTATAGTGAGACCTTGTCTCCAAAAACAAGTTAAAAAAAAGTTTCAAAAATTTTTTTTGTATGAAAGTTATTGTTTCTATTAAAACTAAAGTTGACAGCCAGGCATAGTGGCACATGCCTGTGATTGCAGCACTCCAGGTTGAGGCAGGAAGATTGTTGAAAGTTCGAGACCAGCCTGGGGTACCAAGTCAAGCTGAACTGCATAGTGAGACCCTGTCTCAAGAAAAGACAAACAGAAAACACCACTAAAGTTGAAACATGGTAGATACATAGGTGTTTGTTTTGTTGCGGCTCTTATTCTACACACTTATAAATAATTGTACCAACTAAAAGTTTTGTGAGAGCGACTTTTCAACAAATAGGCAGCCTGGTTTAGTGGTGCATGCTTGCCATCCCAGCACTCAGGAGGCTGAGGCAAGAGGATCACTATGAGTTTGAGGCCAGCCTGGGGTACATAATGAGCTCAAGGCCACCCTGAACTGCACAGCAAGACCCTTTAAATAAATAAATGATTTTTTAAAAATTGAATTCTTTGGGAAGACAAAAGGGGTGAATTTGCAAACAAAAAGCTTTCAAACAGATGTAAATGAGACAACCAAAAGACTGAGGAAAATGGGTTAAACTTTGGAAGGTTGCTGCACTTGAAATGCTCCTCAAGAAAAGGCACTGGTAGCCAAGGCACCACAAACCTGTAATCTCAGATACTCCAGAGGCCGATGCAGGAAGATTGCTTAAATCCAGTAGTTTAAGCAGGCCGGGCAAGCAGCATATAAAGACCCTATTTCAAAATTCTTTATTTCAGCCATGGTGGTACACTCCTGTGATCCCAGCCTGGCTCCTGTCTCCAAAAAAAAAAGTGGCCCAGGATTTAGCTCAGTGGTCGTATAAGTGTCTGTCTGGCAAGCTCAAGGTTGTGAGTTTGATCCCTGGTACAAAAGAAAAAGGAAAAAGGCAGGGAGGAAGGGGCCAGGTAAGGGAGTGTGTTGAGTAGTTTTGATGCCACCACTGCCGAGAGGTCAATTTAAAGGAGACTGAGCCACGTGCAGTGTCATATGTCTGGAATCCTAGCTGCTCAGGAGGCTGATGCAGGAGGTTCACAAGTTTGAGGTCAACCTGGGCAACTGAGTGAAACCTTGTCTCAGAAGGGGCTGGGGGTGTAGTCCAGTGCCCCTGTGTTCAGTTCCCCAAACTGGGAATATGGCTGAGATGCCTCTATTGGATTACTGACATAGTGATTATTGATTTTAGCCGCAGTGGGGAGTTCAGGTGGGATGTTAACTTCAGATGAAACAGGGAAATGGAAATATCAAGGGCAGACACATTTTAAGTTTAGTCTTGAGAGGGAGGTGGAAGGTGTTAGAGGAGGAATATGTGTCGAAGGATAATTCTGTGTTGAGAACAGTCATAGACACAGTTTAGAAGGAGCCAATGGGAAGGAAAGAGGTAAACTCAGGTTTCCTGGGGAGGTGGGGGGATGGGCTGAAGGCAAGTGGAAGTCTGGTCTTAGAAAGTGGATGAGGGCGTCAGATGCAGAGAGTACTGACTGACTTGACCAGAAACTGAAGTAATTCCCGTCGAATGGCTTAGGTTTCTTGTTTTTTGTCTTGGGAGTAGGGATTGAATACATAGCCTCTTCCACGCTGGGCTAGCACTCTGCTGCTAAGCTAAATCCCCAGTGTGGCTAAGGGTTTTGTTCAGAAATCAGAAACACCATCTGCACAGAACCAAGGAATTGGAGAGTGGAGGAGAGAATTTGTGGGAGCTGACGGTGCCTGGCAGCTGATACGCACACGTGGTGATAAGAGAGGATTGGACTCATCTAGGGCTGGAAATTTTTCAGGTCTTTGGAACAAAAAGACACAGGAATTGTGTAAACTTAAAAAGACACAGAAATTGGAGAAATCAAGTGAGAGTAGTTGAACAACTAGTAGGATGATGAGAAATTATGACTCAATGATGGGATCCCTTAGTGAATCTTAGGAGGGTCAAAGAAGCAGGGTGTTTGCAGAAGGAAAACTATTGGTCTTGAAGTAGCACTGGAGAATTGAGAAGACTGATTCCACTGTCTGCCTGGAGGCCATGGGATGTCAGAGAATGAGTAGTCTCTGCCAGAGAACCTGGAAAGCAAAAAGTTTCATTTCTGTGTGGGGTTTTGGGAAATTTTGTTGTTTGTTTTTTGTTTTGTTTGTTTGTTTTGGCCTCCAAGGTTTTGAACATGATTTAGAGATTGCAAAGCAAATCATTCTCTTGGAGTTTGAATTTGGACTCAAGTTTAGGATGCAGAGAGGCAAGCTAGGGAAGCCTGCATTTTGCTGGTGCAGATTGTACTAGTGTGTGGTTTGGGATCTGGAGCCAGAAAAATGGTTTAGCCCTTTTTTATTTTGATGCAGGGTCTCTGAGTTGCTCAGGTGGGGCTTGAATTTGGGACCCTTCTGCCTCATCCTCTTGAGTGCTGGGATTATAGGCATGTGCCACAATGCCCAGCTTTTGGTTCTTGTCTTGTCTTGTCTTGTCTTGTCTTGTCTTGTCTTGTCTTGTCTTGTCTTGTC